>JYFJ02000922.1:8298-100517 GCA_000934665.2 Catajapyx aquilonaris | reverse complement strand
CTTGTGACAATTTACACATTTGTCATGAAGTGGGTTTAACCCAGAGCAACATTCAAATATATATCGTTAAATTACTACGTATGTGCCCCGGGTTTGTAATATATCTTTTGACAGAGAGCGTCATTATCTACACAAATAAAAAGAAAAGAAATAAAAAAAGGCATTTTTGAATAAAAAATGTATCTTTCAGGCATGTTTTCTCATATGACCATATTTTGACCAGGTGTACCTCTTCTTTGAATGCAGATATTAATGATATTATTTGTCCTTACAACATGCCCTTTAACTACGTTGTACATAATTGGTTTCGTTTGTATAACCTTAATAATAACTCCATAATAAATTGCGTACTAAGTGAATTTTCAACAAAACAAGCACTTTTGGCGATTTTTTTTGAAGATTACTGTACCAGTAAATTACGCCATTGTGATATAATTTTATAATAGAACTCATGCTACTTTGTCATACAAAAAATAACGATTAAATATTTAAAATGGCTTCTTCGAGAAAATATTTATATTGTAGCACAATGACGAAATTTGTCATCTGAAAAAAAAATTGTATCTCACTTAGAAAAAATGTGCACCGGGTTTTGACACTACCTCGTTTTAAAACCTGTCTGTCTGTGTAAAATAAAAAATTAAAAATAAAATTAAAAAATGGCTTTTTTGAGAAAATAATTTTTGAAATATGCGTGTTTTCGCTTGTTGCCATATTTTCACCTCGCATATCTCAACGACACGCGGAGCTAGCACAGGTTTTATTGCATAACCTTTAAGGAGTCACCGAGTATATCACAAAATAAAATCGGCATAACCGTCACGTTTACCATAACGCCGTAATAAATTGCGAAATATGCGAATTTTGACCAAAATATGCAATGTTGGAGATTTTTTTGCAGGCGACTGTACCATTAAATAAGGTAAATTTATGCATTACATAACAGCGTGTCATTCCAAAAGCATGAGTTTAAAATTTCATGTTGGTTTTCAGAACAGTTCCCGAGATATACTCATTGAAAGCAATGGAAAAAGTGCACTTCCCGTGAAGGTTATTTTGGTACCCCTTGAAAGAAATATTAATATTTCGATAACTAAATTTAATCTCGTAAAACTGATTGCTCCATAAGGGTTCAATTGGATGTGGGTTTCACATATATTTTAAAAAAAAAATCGAAGACCATGACTGGGCACCCTCCGTCTGGATTGAAATGGAACCAGCCCACTATGTCCAATAGGGATAATTTGTTTTCATATTTTAAGAAAATTGGTTAGTGGGGACAGTAATATGACTATAGTCGGCATTAAGGAGAAAGGGCGAGACCATTTTTCAAAAAATGCCGTAAATGCGTACCTTAAGGTGACATGACCCACTGCAGGTTTTGGTGAAAGGACAAATGTGTACGGGAAACGGTGTGCACAGGCCTACAGGATGCTGTGATTTGTGAGGACTGCGAAGGCCAGTCAAAACAAATTGAGACTGATTTAAAAAAAATTTAAAGACAGTGAGTTCATTAATCGCAGTGAATGGCATAGTGTCCAGAATGGATTGAAGTATTAGATCACCAGTTTTTGTTTGAACATTCCAAAATCCTAAGCGACCGGGACACCAGAAGTAGAACAAGGTTCATATTCACCTCGCACTACCAGAAGGTTGGTGGTGAGGACCAATATTCAGTATTGAGGTTTTGATTCAGTTTGAAGACAACAGTGATGGGGGCATATGACATGCTAGGAGAGGGGTATGGTGAAGAAGTGTTCCACAGCATATTTCCTATGGTACAAATCATTCAGCAAGGGTCAGTAGTCTGCTTTCAAAGGGACTGTTTGCAGAATCCCATCCGAGGAGATCTTTTAACACCACCTGTGCAGTGATTTTCCAGGAAGATCGCTGCATAACTGTCGATGACCTTACCAGAATGTGTGGTATCTCCCATGGTAGTGCCCACATGATTTTTGCATTGACAATTTTCACATGAGAAGCGTTTGCGCCCGATGCAATGGGGCCCCAGGCTGTTGACGCCAGATGAGAGGCAAATACGGGTGGAGGTTTGTGAAGAGTTGTAACGCCTTGTGGCGAATATGGTGACCAGTGTCTGCTACTCATAATCTTAGCGTGTCGTACGTACCTCCCTGGCTGTTTTTTCCAAATGGAAACAAAACCTCAACACTGAAAATTGGCCCTCACCGCCAACCTCCTGACAGAGCGGAGGTGAATGTGAACCTAGGTCTACTTCTGGTGTCAGAATTGCCTGGGATCTTGAAATATTTGAACAAGAATTGGTGATCTAATACTCCAATCCATTCTGGACACAATGCCATTCACAGCGAATCATGAACTAATTCTCTTTATCACAAAAAATTAGTATCAATTTGTTTTGACCGGCCCTCGTATGTTCAACCTATTTTTGCCTCCCCTGTAAAATTTATAAAATGGTTTATTCACCCTTTCTCCTTAATGCTGGTGATATTGTAAACCTGTGAATGGTCTACAAAACAGTGTACAGACCTTTCCATTACGCAGTGATACTTGGAACACCCTGTATAAGTTATTTGAGTAAAGCTGCAGCAGGCAAAGATTGGCATCAGGACATGCAAGTTCTATCTGGATGTGATATAATATTTTAGGAATGATATCATTTGTCATTTACAAAGAGTGTCTGTGCCCCAAGTGATTCTCTGAAGGGGGGGATTAGTGAAAGGTGACGGATTTGTCACTCCTGGCTGCAATTGAACTGCAGTCCAGACTCCACACAAGGTTTTTGACCCCTGTGCCTTTCTTCAGGTGTTTTTTGTGCATGCATGACACATACACATATTACCAGTAAAAGTTGACTGTATGTACTGCCCATCCTTCATGTCAGGAGCATCAATTTTGGCCAAGTTATCCCTATATACTGTGAAATATTAATTGTTTATGCACATGCCAATTAAAAAAAAAAAACTTATCTATACTCAAACTGCTGGAGAAAATATACCACCTGAATTCAGATAATCATGGGAGTTATAGTAGCCTATATGCTATTTTGCAGATACAACCAATTTTTTTCTGCCTATGATTGTTTATGTAGCATTTTAAATCACATACTGTAACTGATCCAGACAATAATATTCTTCTGCAGATACAGAAAGACACAGTACCAACAAACTTTTAGTGTGTCCCCGTAAGAACCAGAAGAAGGCACCTTATGTAGGGAGGTTCATTATTTTGATCTCTGCATCCTAGTTACTGAGGTAAAAGCCTATTCATACATAGTGTACCATGATTATTCTGGAAAGTTTGCATGCGTCCATACAAGGAGGCAGTCTGCAAAGTCCTGCTTGCCAGCATACAACCTAAGACCCAACCAAGGAAAACAAAGTCACTCAACCTCTCCTTGATAATGACCCACTTTATGTGTGTGCATCAGCTGTGTTGGGTGCATTTGATAGCTCCTGCCCAAATGTATTTTACTTGGGTTGATAATGATATACCGGTATACATTCAGTCTTGCTCTCAATATCAGTGTTACCATGAGCCACTTGTAACAAATGTGTATGCTGGCAGAGTGGGCAGAGTCCAGGTTGGCTATACCTGTTACCAGCTTGCCTAAATTCTCCATTGTACATGATTGTATAGTACAGAGTGTTTCTGGAGAATACTTTACTGGAGCTGCTGCAGAATGGTGCCACTGGAAGTGTGGCACTTGTAGATTCTAGCTGATGCTATGGGCACCACTATCATGTGTGCAAAAGCTACACAAAAAATTACAACTTCTTGCTAAATTTGCAATAACTGAAAGGACACCGATATACTTAGAACACACTGTATAGCCCTTTTGTTCTGAAGCTACTTGTCCACACTATGTTACATGCTGCTAACAAGAAGTCTCAACATATCAATATAAAAATTTTAACTCAGTAAATCCATTTAACTTGTAAAATTGAAGCCTATTGTAATATTGGTCGATTAACACACCTCCACCTGTCAAATGCCTTATTGTCCCACATGTGGAGGGGGTGGCTTCTTTTTGTTGTTGAGTCAGTCTAGTACTAACCTAGGAAGCAGCCTGATCTCAGGTGTGTGGTGGGACTGGCAGCCCGCTTCTAGGTGGTGTAAGTGGAGAGGATCAGGTGAGTATAGGCACTATGGTTAGAATGCTTCAGGCATGTGTACCTATGACATTTTTTTATAGAGATGGATGATGTGATTGATGGGATTGACTATGGCTTTCTGACAAATCTTTGTACTGACAATGGACCTGAGGAGGGTGTGGTATCAAAAGAAGTAGCTTTGAATGAAGTGGACAAGATCATTTCTTTATGGGGTCAGTCTGATTCTGGGGCAACTGAAAATGATAGTGAACATAACACAATACACGAGGCCATAGTTGAGGAGCCATACATATCCTCAATGGATGCTGACCTTGGGAATCCACAAGTACATGAGCAGTACATTATAGAGCCCCAGGACCACATTGGACAAATAATAATTCAGTTTACTATACCTGAAGATTCCAAATCTGCTCCATCTCCTATCAGTGAAAAGCCGCCTAAGACAAAATTGCCAACAGTTAAGGAATTGCTGGCAGTAAAAAATCCACAGGCAGTCTCTAACATTGGAAAGTTTAAGCGTTGCAAGAAAAAGCAGCTTGTAGGACCAACTGATGTGTGCAGGGAAAACTGTAAAATTGAACTCCTACCATTGAAAATTGGAGCTCGAATGGTATGCAAAGATAGACACGAACTCTCGGCTACCATCAAGTCTAAAGCCCATGCTCAAGTGCAGCTGATAAATCATGGTATCAGTAGTGTTGGTCATAACACAAAGGAAGATAAATTTATACTTCCGGGCACCTCTCCGCTTGCTTCTAATTTTTATAGTGTGGACCATAAGCAGCAGACAGGACAGGTAGGCTATAAAAATTACCTCGAGTCTTGTTTGCTCGCACATTCTGAATGTTCCTTTACCTTGCAGATTGATGGTGCACATTCCTGCAAAAAAATTAAAGTTTGTGGTGACCCCACAGCTGCAATCAACTCAAGAGAGACCATCACTTCTCCAATGGTGAATGGCAATGATGCTTCTAGGACCATTTCAGCAGACAGTGAGTACTGTGGATGAATGGTTTTTAAAATGCAATGATTGTGCTACGTGAGATCAAATTTCAGTGGGCCAGTTCGATAACAGTACCATAATTATAGTTGTTTCAGAATTTCACTCATAAAATGTGTGCTCCATAAAAAGATTGAAATGTCGTGGTACTTTCCTGCATCAAGTTGGTACTCCCCTGCCCAACAAAGTTTTCAGTCTGCCACAAGAAAATGCAATCTCCCACATTGAACTCCCATCCCTCCCTCCCTCCCTCCCCCTCCCTGCCCTCACCAGTCCTCTGCATGCCAACATGTCTTGTCATATATGAAACATTTCTGCCAGTGCAGATGTGAGGTAAATTCTGAAATCTATAGTGTGCACAAGATGATTCATAACGATTCAGACGATGAACTTCTAGGATGACCTCTTTTATTTCACCTCTACATAGTGATCCTGTAGTGCCCAGAAGTTCAATGTCAAAATTTATCTGAATCACTACGAAACACCCCATTTTGGGGAAAATAATGATACACAGAGCAATATGACAAATTGGCTGCCTTGAAAAACTGAAGATGCAGGGTGTTCCAAGCACCAGGGTCATTTTTAGTTATTGCTAATAGTGCCTGAAGTAGTTATTATTGTGCAGCTGGTTAAGCCCCAATGAAGGTTCCCAATTATTCCCAGGTGGTCGAATGTAGTGGCTGCTATATAATATGGCACCAGGATTGTTGTGCAACAAGCTACAAAAAAATAAGAGCTTTGAGCAAAATTTCCTACAACCATTATAACTGAAGACACTCATTTGGTACACCCTGCATATGGTAACTTGGATAATTTTTTCCTGTCAAATATAGGTTCTAGATTTTTGGATCATTTTTAAAGAACCACTGCACACAGGTGTAGCTCCATTGTGTAGGTTTTTCAGTATCTTGGACAACATTATCTATTCACAATAAAACTTTGTAGCCAGTTTGTTGACATGGATTTTTTGGATTAAGATGAATTTTAGTTGCATTAAGTCAGTAAGTGTTTGCAATTACATTCTATAACTGCCGATCATTGACAAATCCATTGTCTATTGTAGGGTGACATGACTAAACCATATTAGCTGACTTCCTCAGATGTCTGTGAGTGTGTTTTTTCTTATGGATTTCTGTGTAATGTACTTTTCTACCCGGGTGTTTGCCCTTCAATGAAATAATGAGCAAGTAAAAAAGCAGATTGGATTACATACCACACACTCCTGAAGAACAGTCAATGCTGAAATGAGCCATGAGAGAGGTTTCTTTCATTTCTGGTTATTTGAAAGCCTAATGGTAGTAACACTACATATTTCAGGTTAATCACTTAACGCCACTGATTTGTCACCTTGTTACAGTAGATTGGCCTGTGATCTTTCCCACCAGCCAGTCAGACATGATGATTAATTTTTTGAATTTTTGAAATCATTAAAAAATATATCTCGACTAGCTTCGCATGGGGGAAAAAAGATCAGCATCCATACCTCAGTCATTCTCCTTTGGACCAACTGAATATATTTGAGGAAAGACTGGTATCTTTCTTAGTCTGTCTCCTACCCTGAAGACCTGTCTGGCTTGGGAGATGGACTAAGAAATAGAAAGCAGCTTACAAGGAACACTTTCCAAGTGCCAATCGCGGATTCTCATGAAATTTGGTCCATTGGTAGCCTGCGCAAAGGGATGAAAAACACACCCAAAGTGACCTGCTCAAAATGACCCTGTGACCCCCTTTTTGAGGGGGGTATAGCCCCCTAAATGTTTATTTTTTTAGACCGACGAAAGTTTTTATGAAAATATCAGACAATGTCGCCTTATTTTGTTGTTTGTGTACTGAACACATGCAACAATCTCATAAAGATGATGTCTCTGACCGTGAACCAGTTTGCTGACCCTTGATTCAGGCCCATGATACTGTACACCTGGTTTAAAAGTGTGTTCATTGAGGACATACCCCTATTATTTTATGTTCTCTTTTTGAGACATGTAGCACTGTCGGGAAAGCTCGTACATCTGGCTACAGTGATGCCACCGTGCGATCAGCCACCAGTTGCAAGTTGCTGCTTGGTTGCTAGCCGAGAATTCTTGGCATACTTCAAACTTGTGCATCATTACAGTTAGATAGTGTAAGCTACAATAATTACAGAGGCTTGTGACAGGTTTCACACCATCCTGAAATGTTGCCAAAATAGGCCTCGCCATGCCTTTCGTTTTGGTAGTCAGCACATTCTGGGTATAAACTGCTTGATATTTCAAACATTTCACGATATTTCCTGGCTACTGGTGCGTCAGGTCATGATTTCCCATTAAATTTAGTTGAAGACGCCATCAAAAATGGGCATTTGGAGTTTGAGGAATTTTACGAGTTGACCTCTTCCCCCCTCAAAATGTGGTCACATGGTCATTTTGAGCAGGTCCCTTTAGGTGCATTTTTTATCCCTTGGGGTGGCCTACCAATGCACCAAATTTCATGAAAATCGATGAGTGGCACTTGGAGAGTGTCCGTTGTTAGTGGCAAAAAATTTGTAACCAATGTAGACATTTCAAATGGTTCATCACTCTCTATTGCACATTTTGAGTTGCAGCATCGTATGACTAGCAAGTGAAGCTTATCATATTTATTATGATCCTTAATAATGTGGACCAGTGTGCTCTTATAAACAATTAAGAAGAATTTATTCTTGCAGGTATGTTGCATCAAAATCAACGGGCACGGCACTTCAACTTCATTTGCCTACAGATTGGCCAATATGTATTTGTGCCAAATGCAAGCCATAAGGATGCCATCAGCAGACTGAAAGTTATCTTCACTAGCAGGTTTGAAATTGTCTTGAGAAATGTAGTGAGACCTGCTCAGTACCATATACATTTTCAGGAAGCTGGTCTATGAATATGAGTTGCTCCCCAATTTTCACATGACAAACTTAACCGATAACTTTCCTGTAACAAAAATGATAAGTATTGAGGTGCCTATGGACTCAATCAAAGCCATGCGCTGCAATAATGAGGAAGTAAGTACACTTCTGGTATGTGTATAGGATAAGTCTAATTTTATGAGAATCCATGATGATTAAATTTATCTGCAGACTCATAGACAGATATACAGGGTGAAGGGAAACTCGCGGACAATCACCATGTAGACTGATAGTACTCTTGAAACTAATACAGGGATGTGCAATTAGTTTTGAGCTCCATTGCGTAGTTAATGCATACTGCGCCTTCAAAGTTTCATGACGTCACATCTGTTCTGGCAGCTATAAAGAAGCAAAAGTCAGCTCGAGGGCCTCCAGTCCCTTGCCTTGGTCCCCAAACACATTGTCCATGTGCAATAGGTGATCAAATCCCGTCAGAGTAAAGGCCCATTCACACAGGCCATCGACGGTTTTGGTTTTTGGTTGCGTTGACGCCTCGGATCAATCATGACCCATGTAAACAAGCTCTAAGCAATGGGTTGCGCTTGTTTACATGAGTCATGATTGATCCGAGGCGTCAACGCAACCAAAAACCAAAACCGTCGACGGCCTGTGCGTATGGGCCTTAAGAATCCGGGTACGACACCCATGCACTTTGTCATTTTTGCCTCATGTTCCACCATCTGGCCCTCTACACTTTCAGGACACCGCACGCATTAACTACGCAACAGAGCCAAAAACTACTTGCACATCCCTATATTAGTTTTGCGAGTACTATCAGTCTACCTGGCGATTTGGTGCGAGTTTCCCTTCACCCTGTATAGAGTTATACTGTATACCACGTGTTTCAGAATTATTCAGCTCACAATAAAATCTGTGAAAATCTCAGACACTAATTCCATCCAAACATTATGGTGAGTTATGTACACCGGTGGAAAGCATGGCTATATACTTTCCATTGGTTAGGCAAATGAGCTGTCCATCTGCAAAATTTTTAACAATATGCATGTGAGCAAAATTCTTAAACACAAAGTTGGCTATAATACTGTGACAACTGCACATTTCTTCAAGCTTTTCACCCTCAGTTATTATAGTGGATTTTCTGGAGTGGGTGCGATCTGCCTTTTCTTGGTAGGTCTAGACTCTAGAGCATATACAAGGTGTTCCATTTGAAATGGCCGTAGTTGTTAGCTGGTTGTGAGTGAGCTGCCTGTGATGATAACTGCTATATCCTTCTAATCTGCAAGCATAAATGGCCTACCAGTTCAACCATGTTAATTCTTTTTGGATGCTTTGTATCCAGTTTTTGTTTCTTGTATCCATTGCAATGCAAAACACCTGATATTCATAGATGATGGATGACATGTTCTAATAGGTGCTGATAAAAGTGGACACCAAACCTGCCATATATAGTGGATGTCGACTGCACAGTGACGTAAAGAAGTGTTGCAAATATGAAACATATGCCAGAGAGGATGTCACAGCCGGACAGTTGGATATAACAGCCATACACAAAGTTGGATTTTGTTAATTTTGTCGTATATCGACTGGGATGTGATGAAGCAAACCAACTCTTTTCAGATACTTCTCTCAAAGTGTAGTGATGCAAGCATGTTGCAACTTTTTCTCATTGCTGGTGATGCCAAGTTGAATCAGCTTTTTGTAAATCCCATGGACAGTATCACACGACCACTTAAAGATCCTTCAAGTCCATCATTGCCATTAGCATTACACGGTTAGTGGGAATAAATATCTCTCATACAATTTTTATGTAGCAGTGATTTTTGTGTGTAGGCAACAATTACACCACATTTGAAGCCATCCTCCGCTTAAATGGAATATTTGTGAATGAAAATTGCGATGATCCGTGCTTGTTGGAAGTAAAACAGCGTACAGGGGTAAGAAACAAAGTGGCATGATTGGTGAAAAGTTTCACTGGAAAATTGACAAATCCTTTCTTCTGAATACAGGTGAATATCCTGCAGTTGATACCTTTCAAAAAGATGGCATGCCCAAGTTGTCATCAGCTTCTGAAATTATCGGACTATACACCAGGAGTTCGCACTTGCCCAAATCCCAGCTGCAAAACCTTACTTCGATACTCTTGGTGTAAGGCTCAGCTCTACTCCTTTGAAACCCAACCAGAGAGGCATTGTGTTAGCTGCAAGACCTGTGTCATCTCAGAGTCGATTCATTGTGAGGTAAGCTATTTAACCCTGGAACCGTGACGTGGGGTCTTTTAGGACCCCGAAGGAATTAAAATGCATTAAAATGATAATTACAATGAACGTTTGCCATTTAAAAAAAGTATCTAACAGGACGTGCATGTTTTTTTTGAATTAGAGATCATTTTAGGCATTGTTCAAAGAATGATTGCATATAGTCAATACATTGAAAAGTATCATATAAAAATTAATAAAAATTAAAATATGGATGGGGTCCTAAAAGACCCCACATCACGGGTCCAGGGTTAAAAAAGGTCCAAAACAAGAATGGCGCTCCCTAATAACAATATCACTGTGTAACACAGTGATAGTAGTTATACTTGTCATACTATCTGTTCAAGGAACTTTTATATTATGTCAATTTGAGTGGTTGCTAATATGGCATTTTTATCACAGGCATGTTCACGTTGTTTTCTTCCTCGGCTGGACATAAAAAGATGCCCTCATTGTGCCTCTGCAAAGAAAAAGCAGGAGAAAAAAGGCCCAGCACAGTCGTAGTGTAACATCACCATGTCTGCTTTTGATGCATTGTTCTGTACATTTGGAAACATTTTTCAGAACAGTACATAAGTTTAAAATGTGTTTGCTTTTGTCACTGTCCTGTTAGTGAGGTCAACTTGGGCACTAATATCAGGAAGAAATGGAAGTTGTTATCAGGCCTCTTATACTGACAATGTTTTTATTATTGTTTCCCTGGCGCTGGTGCATCCACTTGCCGAGCAGTGTGTAGGAGGGGAAGAACGGAATGCACAAGGGTATTGAATTTGTGAAACTTTGTACTTGTTGGTACGTCGTACAGTACGTAGAAGATGAAAGGAAGGTTCCCCCTTCACATTCCAACGCACTAGACGCAACTCTCTGGGATGCGGGCATCTGCTAGCAAGCGGTCTCGGATAAGCAGTCCATTTAGTTCCAGTCCAGTAGCTTTGTCCTTGGTGCAACCAGTGATGCTGCCACTTGTGTTGATTGGCACCGCTCTCACCTGAAATGACACCAACAACTGGGTCTCCCATCTAGATCGGAAAACTGTCTCCATTAGGATTTGCGACTACATTTTAAAAATTGCCGCAACTCCCTCGTAACTCAACCCTGTGTGCCCCTGCTAGGAATCGAACCCAGGTCCACACCCTTGCTGAGTGTGTGTTTTGCCACTAAACTACAGGGACTGTAGGGTTAAGCTACTATTTAGCTTAAGTGATGATAAAATGTGTAATATTATTTCTCAGTTGGTCTGTGAGGCTGCTCTTACCTCACGCTCAAGACCTAGAACACAACAGAAGGTATTGAAGCATTTGCATCCCATGTGGTGGTATGCACTTCAGGCGTCCCCAAATGTAGGTTTTCGGCTCACCTGGTGTATATTTCCATCAGTCAGCATTGCTTCTCCTGGTGACAAGAGTGAGCCCACAGAGCTTCGATTGAGGATTGTGGGTGTGGAAGGCGTGGGCGTGGTTGCTGCTATGGATGGCCAGCAAGGGCTGCCATTTCTTACTGGTGGGGGCATCCGACTGACGGCTTCTGGGTAACAAGCATTCTTAATGCTCCCTGATAACTTGGATTAATCACATTGGCATACAGTGCATACAAAAGAAAGTGAGGAAGGGGTGAGTGAGAGGCCATTGAAAATGGGATGGAATCTAATTGATAATTAGCCCATGACTCGATAGATATTGATTCATCTCACCAAATATTGTCATGAAGTTAATTTTCAAGTTTATTTATAGGATGTGAAATTACAGATATACTGATCAAGAGAGTTGAAAATATTGCTGCTGGTTGGCAGCATGCTTAGGCAAGAAGTGGCCCACAAAATATACATAGCATAGTAGTTTATCTGTCAAGTTACATTGAAAATTATAAGTATGACTGCATGCCATATTTCATGTAGCCTTCAATAAAACCTCGACCTCTCTTTTGTATTTGTGACCTAATACCTTGCATGGCAGGAATGAGGTCAGGATCACTATCCTCTGCCATCTTGGTTCTGGAAGCAGAGGAAGCTGGTGGTTGATTGTTGGCATCAGCTGCAGCTTGTGTACGGGGTGAAGAAGGGAGGGCTGTCTTCTCTGGCATGCGTCTTCGAGACAGACGCCTGAGAGTCAGCACAACTGCCAAGGCAGTGGAGAAGAGAACGAGGGCTGCACCCAGAAGAATGGCTGCCAGTGGTAGTAATGGCATCTGACGTTGGGCTACTGCAATTTCACATGGGTTATACAGGGCAGAAAGGAACACACAACAAGTGTCTGACCAGTGTGGCGTCTGGCTCCTCGAAGGAGAATGGCATCCAACACAATGGGCTCGCTTCGTCCACGAGCATTGACTGCGAACACAGCTAAACGGAGTGAAACTCCAGGCTCCAGACCTGTCACTGAGAAGACTGGCTCTTCACTTGAAATGTTGTACCTGAAACATTATTCTTGTGAACAAGTGCCCTCAGTATGTTCTTTAGCTACAAAGTTGAACTGAATGTCAATAGTGACTTTACCTGAGAGCCATTGTTGTGGCATCATATAATTCCATTTGGAACCGTTGAGGCAACCCACCATCAAAACCTGGTTCACACTCCACTTCCAAACCATCTGCAGTCTGGTTAGTCAGTGAGCAATTTCGCAGGGACAAGGGTCGACCTGCATCAAGTACACACAAGTCAGTCAAAAGCAATGATGTGCATGGAAACTGTACAACAAGAAAATGGGATGATGTACAGTACAGTATAGCTGATACAGAGTGTCAAAAAGTCACTCAAGATTAGAATTATTGTACTGTATCAGTTGTTTGTAACAAAATTAAATTCATGATTTGTAGAATGTAATAGTGCCTCATTAAAAAAATTAGGTGATGTAAACCTAGCTATAACCTCTAATTGTGTATTGTACTAAATATAATGAGCTACACCATGTGCTTCAGAATTAAGCTCGCATCTGCATTGCTTGAAATGCCATAAATCAAGTGGGTGGTACTCAGCCCATCATTTACTGTAGTTGGCCAGAAGATCTGAAGGTGCACTCTCCATGGGCATCTCCCTTCTCTCCCTTTCCTTTCCCCCCTCAGGACACCAACAGTACTTACAAGTTAGTTAGTTAGTTGTTAGTGTCCCTGTATGTGGCATTTTGCAAATGTAGCTGTGAACTAAATTCCAAAATGCAGGGTATAAGTCATATCCAGAGTTTTAGTGCAGAATAGCATGCCTTCATAGCATACGCTTGTAAAATCATACGACGTTTTGTGAGGCCTACTTATATTGTACGTGTTACAGCCTGGCTTATTTTGTATTGTAAATCTTGTGAATGTTTGTGTGATTATGAAACAGATGAAGTACAGAGTTCAAGTTTATTTGAATGGAGTTCTTAAATCTGAACCCTTAGGGACACACTGTATGCCTGCTTTGAAATTAAAATAATAAGGATTAAACTGCAACATGTGGTAAACTCGTAACAAGGGAGTAGGCATATACACAAAGCATCCAGCAGCTACCACACTGTGTCAATGACTTGTAGCATTTTGGCCAAGTTTCTTACAAAGTGTAGTAACTTTATATTGCATAAATACAGTACCACACAGGGCTCAAACAATAAGCAAAGAAATGGACACAGAATCAGCATTTTCAGTTCTGCCCTAGTAGTAATTGGCCCAGTGTAAAGGTCATTGCTCCAAAATTATCTGTAAGGCCAACTACATAGTGAAGAAATGAAATATGCTTCAACACTGCAGTACAAGGCAGAACCAAACCAAACCAAAATTCCATCTACTTTTTTGACAACCTGGCTGCATAGTTCTGGCAGCACTTCTCCATCAGTTTACCTGCTGCCACTACCTGAAAGATGCAGGGTGATCTCTGGGGACCGATGATATTGGCACCCCAGCACAGGAGAGTGCCATAGTCCAAGTCAGACATGATGGCATGATTCAACACACTGCTTGAACCCTCACTGCGGAACCGACCTATGGGCACAGGGGCAGTTTCGCCAGCACCACTGAACTCCCATGCGAACTCCACTTGTGCTGGATGGGCCTCCACTATGCATGGTATCTCGAGGATCTCCTCTCTTGATGCACCCACTATTTGTGGTGCTGACTGCTGGCAAACAGGTGCAACTGTTGGAGTCAAAAGAGTTGTTGGGTATCACTAGTGAGGTCAGTAAGATGAATGGAAAGAGGATACCATCATATGTATTATCATCACTATTACTGTAGGCCTATATGCATATTTTGAAGAAGTGAGACTATTCCCACCTTTCTCTCGCACAATGGTTGTACTATTTAGCTCACCTTGGAACTACCAGTACTTCAAATGGAATTTAGTGTTATGGTTCTAGATTGAATGCTGTTATTTTCAAGGAAATGTAGGAAAGACTTACCAGACTATGACTGAAAAGAAGATGAGTAAGACCCAGTACCGTAGGCCTACCAATATAATAAACTAATAATAAAGTCAACCATAATGTATAGTGCTGACAATAATAGGTTATTATTTCATTCATCTCAGAAGTATTCCAACTTCCATCCACAATAAGGAATCGTATGTGTTGCCAACAGTAGTAGGGAATCACTGATTTCGTATTAGCATTAGGCCTACACATTATAGTATTATTATTTTTTAATGTGTAGCACAAGATCAACTGAGATATAAGTATAGGGGGTGAGGCAGGAGCACAAACAAAAAAACAGTGAATATACTACACTAACTACAGCATCAATTATAGTCACTATACACCATGACTCAGGACCTGGATTGGTCAGTTCAGCACCCCCTGCCATCTCCATCAGTGACAAAGTGGAAATGTTCCAATATGTGATGGGTCGCCCCGAATAGGCTAATGTTGTGAGTGATCATTTTCACCAATGTCAGTACAACATTATTCGGGGCGCCCCTTCATGTGATGTGTAACATGTCTGATTGAGTGTGGGTGTGTGTGTGCAGATAAGGTGTACCATCACAAAGTGTTGCAATGTTTTTGCCCTCACCTCCAGGTCCAGAGTTATCGTGTATATCTAGAATCACATGGACACCTGCCAGTGATGAACTGATGATATATCTGTATACTCACACATGACAGTGAGTTGAGCGGCATTGCTGGAACCTTCTCCTTCACTATTAGAGGCCAAGCATGTGTAACGACCAGAACTTGCTCGGGTTACTCCTTGGAGCACTAGTGACTGATTGCTCATGATGATTCCGGCGGACACATTATGCACAAGTAAAGTATCCTGTTCAAAAATGGAAAATGTAAATTGATGCTAACCAGAAATACACCTCTCCATTCATGTGACATACATTATGTAGCCATAAGAGACGGTGGGCTCGAGGATTGGCACGTATATGGCACTCGAAGTAGACATCGTCACCTTCTTTGATAGCACTGGGGTCCAAGGTGCTTCCTAGGCGCAGTCGTACTTCAGGTGCGTCTGAAATATCATCATCATCATCATCATCATCATCATCATCATCATCATCATCATCATCCCTATACGGAAGGGATAGCTAGTCAGTGATGATGTTGGGCCTATGCAAGTTAAGCAATACTCACAAGAGTGAGCATTATGGTATACTGTACTCATGTATGGGACGGAATAAGAAACAACCCAGCAAATGCACAAACAACTAGAATCTAGAGAAAACGCTAACCTAACTACTTATGCGCATTTATTGAACTGTACTACCGTATAATATAACTCAGGGCCATAACATGAAACCCACAAATCGTCCAACAGGCATAACTCTCTAATGAATAACATAGTCTATGGAAAAAAAACACATTACGTGAAAAACATGCGGCCTTCTGGCAACCTGATCTACATATGCTAGACAACATTTTTTACAAGTGAAATAAAGATGAGAATTGCAAGAATGCAATATCAATATCGAAACATATGTTGAAAAGTTATAATTATCCGATCGTTTAACGCCTTAAGATTTAAGCCTTATGTTTTATGAAAGCAAATATGGGAAAATCTCTTGTTATGCATAATCAAACATAATCAGAAATTTATTAGTTTGCGTAAATACAACCCAGTCTTAGTGAAAGAAGAGAGCACCATTTGATTGATTGGGAATAAATCAAAAGGGCTCTGAAAGTAATATTACGTTTTACTTGGATAAGACTGACAGAGTGACAGTGAGCTTCTCAGAGAGTTGACTTATTTTGGGCTGTGCTGGGTGCGACTCTCGGGTCATGTATACTGTATTGGATCATGTGAGGTATACAGTTTCGAAAGGTTCTGGCAGTGGTTACGTTGGTTTTCTCGGGATTTACTGCAGTTTCTTCACACTCTCATAACAGAGCATGTGTCTTTTTCTTCCAACCCCCTTTCTCCAAATCATGGTCTTAGTTGCCTCGTTTCAGACCAAACCAAAATTAATATTTGGCCGGAATGCGATGTTGGCCCCTCAGGTCCTCCGATTAGTGTGAAAGGCAGCAAGAGCTTAATTTAACAATTATGAAAATATTGCCATTTATATCACTAACATTTTACTGGCTATTTTTTCGTGCAGCTTATATCCAGGCTCAGCACATTGGTTGTTAAAATTCAAGCTAAAGCACGCTAATATATGTGTGGCAAATACCTAATTTATGTCAGGGATCTGACTTGATACGACCACCATTTAATTTATATGAATCAAGGCTCTTATTGAAGACATACTTGGGTTCCAATAGCACCTTGTTAATAGGAATTTACTGAAATACTTCCACGCTGTAATAACGATGTTTCCGGCCGAGATCCCTACTCACAAAAGCTTAAATAACGTCTCATTAAGTTTCATTTGCCGAAATCGTTGGAACCTACAAGTGCAGGAGAAGCTTGAGTGTGAGGAGGGTAGAGGCGGGTGAGGGGGGTGGGTCTGGGCAATTTGCAAAACGCGGAACGAAACTCGTTAAAACATAATCATGATGAGTTGCCCTCGTAATGGTTAATTTTTCCGGGGTGATAGTCGTCCCGACTAGGGGAGGCAGGGTGGATGGGGGATGGGGGAGCACATGATTTGACAAGTGGGGAACATGAAGGAAAGTAGTCTGGGAGCTTCTGTCCTCTTCCGCACTTGTTGACAGCCTGATTGGGAAAGCCGGGGGAATATTGCCCTCTGTACCACTCCAGAGAAGAGAAAATGGGGAAAGGAGAAAAAGAGGGGGGAGAGGAGAGGGAAAGAGGGGGGAGAGAGAGAACTCTTCTAGAAATAGTCGAGGGCCCTTGACGGCGTTTGCTGCAGTGAAAAATGCATGCATGCAACAGAAAGACCATTTTGGACCACATATAGAACTGATGGAAATAGGATGCAACTTATTTGTGCTGACACAATGGGATGAAATATCTCAGCTGTCAAGACTTCTCATGTGGGCTAAATCGGCTCCTATGTTTTCATTTCTATTTTTGTGTGTGCATATGATACGTATCGCATATGACTTCAGCTGAATCCTCTCTCCTTCACATTGGAGCAAACAAATTGGGAGCAACCATACGTGAAGGAGGTAAAAGTCGCTGCACGATGCGATCTGGTTTTATCATTCAGGGCCGGTTTCACCGAGCTCAGTATATGATAAAACCAGGGTATTTCTCAAAATCCCTATCTATTTGTATGGATTTTCCTAAAGAAACCTGGTTTTATCATATACCAAGCTCGGTGAAACCGGCCCTCAATGGAGATACTAGTGTCGTTCGACCTTTGGGAGATACCTTTTTTCCCCCCCAATTGTGACATTTCTTGCACTGTCATTTTTTGCATGTTTTTCCATACTCTGAAAGGTTTTTGATTTTCCCGAACTTTATATCAATATAAGTTAAATATAATGTAGGTCAATGGAAAAAATTTCATTCAGAATCATTCACAACGACAAAAAAGTGTGCCAATTTGAACTCCAGGAAATGATGAAATATGTTACGCGAATGAATCCCACACCAATATCTTCCGAGTTAAGCCTTGCTGATTAATCAGGTAATTGTGCATTATAAAGACCAAAGCAACTGAGCATGGCTGTTTTTTTTTCTAAATTGATTTCTACGATTTGTTTGGTGTCATTCTGGATATCAAAATTGTCACGGCCCATGGCTCGGCCCCGGCTGCATCTAGCCCAAACATCGAAGAAAGACACTGACACACTACGGATACGGTTGCTTCAACGTTGTGCAGCTCGCTGTACTGCTCTAACCTGAACTATATGCAGCCACTCTACTTTCCTACATAAGCAGTTCAATTTTTAGTCTAGGCGTACTCATAAATTATTATTCGTTCGCTATGAGAGTAATTCAGCTATTCGTAGGCCACAGTGGACATGAATATATTTTTAGGGTTTTGGGAATAAGTACATTATATTAAGAATTTGCCTCGTGATGAAATCTCTGGAAAACTAGTTCATTTACGTGGTTGTACTGTACAGTATTATGTGTGCTTCTAGTAGTCACATATTGGAATAATATTTTTTGAGGCTCTTTGCAGCCTACTATCTGTCAAAAACGTTTCGGATGAACATATTTAGAGCTGTGCAACTATCAGCATTCCAGCAAAGTGAAAGAGCCTTTTGTTTTATTTGTCATTTTTTTCCTCAACCTCCACTTTGCTTGAATTCAGATTTAATATAGCGTCAGGATAGGTATGCAGTCATGCAGAAGGTTTCTGAAAGACGCAATACTACCGCAGTACGTAATCAAGCCGTAACTGCAATATGCAGCAAGGTCAAATTTTGTTCCTCCAACTCCATTAGTACGCCTGGCTGTGCAGCACCGTAGTCTAATTGATCCGAACAAGAAATACTTTTTTTGCGTAGGAACGGCAGAGACTAGGGCTTTTAAAAGAGCTCGATTTTGCTGGCACGCAATAAAAAGTAACTTACTCACCTTGTACCTCATTTCAGCACAAGCGTAAAATCCGATGGCTAATGTTCAGTTTTCAGTCAGACGGAATAAATGAATCTTACTCCAACAAACGTGTGAAAACTTACACCATAAAATGAAAACAGTGACCAGCTTAGCCAATGGTGCGGTTAATATTTTTGCACATACTGCCTATTAACCTTTGCAGAATTTCTCCACACGCCTCCCTTCACCCTCAAAAAATATTGCAGTCATCAAGTCAAAGCTAGTTGTTGGGGACCCCTGATTTACATAATGGGACTCTCACTCTATAGCCTTCAATGCTCAAGAGAATTTTCCTCCTCGTTGGGCCCAAAATACGATAAAAATTACTGAAATGGACGTAATGAAAGCTGAAGAAGATTTTTACGAGGTCTTTATTATTAACACGAGTACCAAGCGTCATTTGGATTGATTACCTCAGTCGTTAAAATTCTTAATGATGTAATTTCTTGGCGTCTTAGCGAAACCTAGAAAATTAGTAACACTTGATTATTGACATTGTCAGAAAAAGAGCGGAAGAGCAGGATCGTCTCGAATAGCCATCCTTAACGCTACACTGAATTAACATAATTGCCACTCAGAAATCCTGACTGAAAGCTATTGTTTCCGCCTCAAAAAACTGCCACCGTTTTCCTATAGGAACATTTTAAAAGTCACTCCCAAGAAGAAGGGCTTTATATACTCACAGACGACACTAAGTCTCCAGGAGTCCTCCAGAGCACTTTGATTCAGAAGAGGGTTTTCAGCTCGGCAGGTCAAGGCTTGACCATCATCATCTGGGGTAGGTGACCATGTTAAGACGCTCCTGCTGATATTCCCACCAGACAACTCCTGCAGGCATGGGACAATTAGTATCATAATAAGGTGTATGGATATTTTGCAACTCCAACCTGTACTTTGGCGCTTTCCAGTTGGCGTCCACTTTTCCACCAGGAGAGACGGGCAGGAGGCCTGGAGCCTGCAGATTCGCAAATGGCCTGGTACATGGTGTGGGCGGAAACCGTGGCTTCTTTGGACACGATGCGTGCCGATAGGGGCCTCACTGACACATGTGGGTCAAATTGGAGGGGTCGTTTAACGACATGTAAAAAGGCTATCATTCAAAGCTCACCATTGAGGTAGCCAGCCAAGTCGGCTTTAACTTTTAACCCAAAATGAACAATGCAGGCTGGACCAAAATACGTGTCAGATTGTTGCGATTCTTTTTGCACTAAACTTCTTATTATTAAGCAGTAACTCTTATATTGCTACTTTCAGTGGTTATCAAAAATAGTAGCTGCTAATATTAGACCAAATTGAATAATATATCGGAGGTCTGCCTTGCAATAAATTTATAATGGATACCCCGTGATATGCCTCCTTGAGCCTTTTAGGGGGATCATATTTTAATTCACCGACTTTAATCATTTGCCTGCAATAGTAATGTGATAAATTTTTTAAGTGGGAAGAAACGGGAAAACCCATCGAAACTCTCTCCACATAAGTATCCTCTGTCCGAGCCGGGGATCGAACTCGGGACCTCAGAGGTGGAAGGCCGTGTCGCCCGACTTGCAATAAATTTCATATTGCAAAATTGCCAATTGGAACAATTGACATCAATTTTTGCAGGCGAATCGCACATTTTCAGGTTTTAAAAAGATGGGTACCATACATGCAACATAACATTAGCAGATACCGTCGTACTTTTAATAATCACCAAAAGGAGTAACTGCTTATAAGAACTTATTAGTACAAAAATTTCACAGTAGCAATCGGACAAGTATTTGGGATCACCTTGTATACAGTATCCTTAGGCTTGTATAGTCGCGAGAAAAAAGTTGGGGATGTCTCATGATAACGACTTCACTGTTAAGAACAGTGATATTTCTGCTTCAAAGGCAAAGCGAACGTAACACTAGCGGACATTTAACCTTTGATTCTCTCTATCATACAATAGCGTTTGAGCAGAGTTTTCCAGTGAACTCGTTGGGGGCCCTTCATAATGGCCTATCTTCATATTTGAGTTCCTAAGAACATGACGGCTAGGAGACAAAAACTATATGGAGACTAGAAGTGCTGAGTTCTTGAAAGCAGACTCACAGTGAAGGTCCAGAGCCACGGTCTTCTCTTGGAAAGGGGTTAATCGAGTGTTTGCTGCTCGGCAAGTGAAGTGTGCCCTCAGGTGTTGACGTTGAGCCGACGGGAAGCGTAGCTGATTGGCCGTGAGAGCGCCACCTAGTCGTTCAGAAGTGGCGTCAACCAATTCTCCATTCACCAGCCATGAAACTTCAGGCGGTGGGTTGCCTGAAAAAGCACAAGAAGAATCAAAGGATTGTCATCACAGGCCGGTGCCATTTTAGACAACGGTGCAGCTGATAGGTGCCCTTCCCAGGGGGGAGTAAAGCAACATGCAGATGGCATAATAATACTACATTCCACAGTCACATTCGCAGGTAATTTTTTGAATGGTTTTATTCGAAAACACACGACAGCACTGACTCACCTCCAAAAACTTCGCAGGTTAAAACCACGTCAGCACCTTCTTCGTAAGGTCCCGCCACGTGCTCCACTTCCTGACCAGTAGTATCATAGATGACTGGTTCCTGCGGCGGTTCTGTTGGAAGCGAAAAGAGACGCCAAGGTGAGTTTATTGATATCTCGCACGTAACGCGACCATTTCTTCTGTATGAACTGATTTCTACAAACTACATCTTCCTTATCTCAAAGGCTCCAAAATAACGCTTTGGTCTTTCCGTTATCACAAGAAATTATAACTGGGAACTCGGCTTTTTATGGTTACTTGGTCCTAATTTACTTCGTAGGCGTGATAAATATCCTACTGGACACGCCACATGATCACGATCGCGCTGAACATTTTTGCCTCGGGCCGTTTAATCGAAATGAGATTTTAAAGCTCTATCTGATTGATAAGGCTCGTCCATGTAGAGCATGAGAAGTTAAACAGTGTTCAAAGTTACATCAGAAGCCGCGGAATGCCATCGGGGGCAAAACGATTTTCAATTATTTATATAGCCTTGGCGACTTTTAATTTGGGGTGTGAGTAACATTAGAATGAAGCGTATTAATTTTTTATGGGCAAGCCAGAATGAACATGAGGTTGAATTACTTGCTCAACTCATTCCACGAGCGTTGATTATCTCATTAACCGTGATGGTGTTGACCTCAGCCATGGAAACAATCACTTGAGCCAAATGAACAAACCAAGTTGCTCGCCTGTTCCTAAGGGACCTCTGGCGCCTATTCCTAGACCTCTCTACTACATTCACAGATTATGAAATCACAGGCATCGACTTTCGTGGGAAGGGGGCGGGTGAGGGAGCTCTTTTTGAGGGATGGGAACTTGAGCTCTTCTATATATAAGAAAAGTCGAATAAGTCCATCTGGTTCGGACAAGATGCCTCCGGGGTAAGAACATTTCCAAACCGACTCGTTTGCTTCAAAAGTAGATTTATAGTCGGGCTGAAAAGATGGAGAAGTTGGATCCGCAGTGTGGAACGGTGTCGTTTGCCTAGAGGTGATGTCGAGAAGACTTTTTCTTTTTTACCTCTATATAGTAGGGGTGGGGAGGACTTTCTTCAGCCTGAGGAATGGGAATAGATACATTGGTATGGAATAGGCTTAGGACTGTTTTCGAGTCGACTTGTAGCGGAATAAGGCGATTTTCTCGTGCTCGTAAACAACAAGGACCATAGAAGCTTTTGACGAGACTGGCGTGCAAAATTTTTTAAACCCTCTTGTGTATTCGCGGAGCTGACGGTGCAGATTGTAGAAAGGCAATGCCAATGGCCGTCAAATGCAGTGTGCGAGTTCCTTCCAATTGCGACCAGATTCGGTTGGAGGAGTTTGGGTATTGCCCTTGTGCTGGGCCAGAGGAGAGAGGTAGTGGATGGTCCAGGGCAGAAGTTCATAACTCAGATAGAGTACAGATTACTTGGTTATGGTGTTGGCATATTTTTGCACTACTGGACGAGCATTTAATAGTCATCTGCGATTATTCGTCAACCTAATCACACTTATTGAGTATTAAAAACGGAAATCTCGTACAGAATAATAGAGTTTAATAATGTTGAAATGTTATACCACATTTACATGAGTTTTCAATGGTCATTATGACTTTAATTCCAGTCGCACAACATGTCATACTGCACTGATTTTCTTGCACTCTGTGGGTGATGCACACCATAAAATTGTGCAGTGAAAATTCTATGCATCACTGTATAAAAAAGTTCCTAATACTAGAGTGCGATCCTAGAAATGGCATGTCAGGACGAATATGCATTTGTTATGTTACATTTTGTATGAGAGAGTGCAAAGTTATGCTGCAGTTGCAGTTTTGTTGAATCGAGTCGATATATAGGGTTCCCCGTTATTTTGAGTTGCATGCCCTGTACATCATGACGCATAAATTGAATTGCGTTGGCCCCATATACTCCTCCTGCTCAGGCTGGCAAGGAGAGTAAAAGCATTCCGACTATTGGGTACATTTGGCTTCAAAATGGAAACCCCAACAGAGCAGAACATAATATTGCGGAGCCCGCTTCTCGGTTGTCAAACTACAAAGCTTTGTAGGCTGACCAATAAAATTCGATGGCGCAGAACGTGTTCCACAAAGTACGACGAACGCAATCCCACATATTGAAACGCCGCGAAGGAAAGTAGATAACGAAACAGATCTAATATACTAGGCCTCAACCCTGTTGTGTCTGGGAGAGTTTTTGGGTGGACATAACCTGTGTACAGGCTGTCAAAAGCCGGCAGAATGAAAGAATCACGTTTCAGTGGCACTGGCTGCTGCACACTGCGTGTTTTAAATTCAGATAAATTTTTGCTGGCAGCCGCAATAGCTGGCATGCACAAACGTGCCCTAAACATTTTGGGGCGCGCACACTCCGCAGTTGTTGGGAGTTGTAGTCCCCATGTCAGCAAAGGAGAGCTCTAATCACCCGCGGGAATTCGCCCTGAATGGCCGAGTAACTGTCATTTCTGGGCCAGACCACAACTGCCATTGGCACAACTGATGAGGGAAGCCGATTTCACTTCCCTCACCTCTCCCCACCAAAAGTTGAGACATGGTCAATACAAGGGGAACAAGTTTTGGCGCTTACCAATGACGGTGAGGTTGACTTGGAAGTTTCTGGTGGGCGAGTTGCGGAAGTCCACTCTGCATCTGTAAACACCTTCGTCTTTAGATTGCACGTTTTCGACGACAAGGAGCGCCGGATCGACTCCTGTGCGGAAGTATGCTCGAGATCCGAAGGCATGAGAGGCGGACCAGTGTTTGGCTTGAAGCAGTGGCCGACCACGGACGTCGATACTGAAACATTTGGTCAAGAGTTAGGTGTGGAAAAGTGCTCCCAAGTTGGCTAGTATACAGGTGGCGGAAGCAGTAACTGTAATGCTAAGAAAGGAGATTGCATTGAAGGAGACCCGGAGGTGTTATAGTTGGAGGATATTGGTCACGTGATTCAAATGAAGCAATCCTGGTATCCCAAGTTACCTGTCAGGTAACAAACCTCCAACTATATTTATCCGGCATATTTCTCGAAATATTCTCGTAATAATCGCCCTTGATATCTTAACGAGGGGTTAGTCACTCATGGGGGAAGTGTGCGCTTCCTTAAATACTTGTTGTTCGAATTATTTTGAGATTAATGGATTACCTGTACATGGGCTTTCCAGCTGCGTCCCTGAACCATAGGACCATGTAGACGGCGTCCTCTCTGCTGGAAGGTCGTATGTTGCACGGCAGTTCTACTCGACGTCCTGCCACCGCTTCCACTGCCACTGTCATCACTGTCGGAGAAAAAAGAGAGGCGTTTAGTTCAAGCTTGTTGAACTTAATATATGGTATATAGTACGACGTAAAATATTACTTTGAAAGCACTACTCGCTCATGAGATATGTGGGTCAATTTTCTTACTAAACATATAGTAATAATATTATACAAACATCCTTGCATAGCCTATAATAACATGACCATAATTATACAGTATTGTAATGTGATTACATAAGGAGGTATACATTTTTTACGGGGCAAATCCAGGAATGTGCCCAGGAGGGTAGCTTGTAGCCAAATCTGGTTATCCGTGACAATAATATTAATAATTGTTTTACCCTCGTTGAGGGACTAACCCTGTGGGGAAGTGTCAACTTCATTATCAACCAAGTTAGCGTGGTACACACAACCGGTTCCAAATTTGAGGTTTGACAGGCAACCCTTTGGCAAGGAGGGTGTCCGGAGAGACTGCTAGTTTGGCCTTCATGGTCATATTACTAAGAATTAAAAAGTACCTTGAAAGGAGCACTGATTGCATCCTTTTACAGAATGGTCAGATGAAGTCACTAGCCCTCTTAAACAGGAAAGTCAATGGAAATATTATACTGTATATCTCTCTTCCTCGATGTTCACAACAGTATATACTCATGTCAGCATGCCTACCCGTGAAGACGTATAACCTATTATATGCGTGAATTTCATACGCTGAGGTGTAGGCCTAGACTTATATGATAGCCTACTGCTGTATTATACCTTGATTATACGTATGAAAGAAGGCTGGAATATGGCCCAGCTAGGCGACGAATTTGATATTTTTGAGAATACCGTATTTTTTTTGTTAGTTATTGTTTCCTGCATTCGACTGGTAATGTATTTTCTTTGAATTTATTTACATGATCATGTAAATCAGTGAACAATACCATTTATTTTACCGTTGAGGTCTGGTTGAGGTCACGCTTGAATCACAACCTCCTGAAATGCTAATCTTGTTGTACTGTCGATACTGTATCTAGGAGACAGGCCTCGAATACAGCCTGCAAACCACAACAAGCTCCAAGTGAGAGGTAGCAGTCGAGACATATATAAGTTGCGGCGTGGACGCTAAGGCGACCCAGGAATTCGGCCCAAAGTGCCTCTTTTAACCACAAAAGTGATGAAAGGTCCTAACCTCCACGCAAAGCCCATTTAGAGAGACAGGCGTTCCTGGAGGTAACAAAGTTGGTGGGAGGGAAGGTGAAGCCATTTTCCCTCCCTTTGTTAGAATTGAGGTTGTGGCAATCTCCAGTCTGAATATTGGTGCAAGTGTCAAGATACTGTAAGGCCTCTTTTTTGGTGGGGTAGTACAGTAAAGGAGGGTTTTCTTTTGGCGCTCCGGAAGTTGTCGGCGAGGAGTGTGACGATTTATCAGCGGTTAGCTAATTTGCGAGGGGTCCGCCATTCGAAGATTTTTTGTACGAGATTCAATGAATCGCCTGATTCAACACTGATTCATTGATTCAGATGGTGATTCACAGATTCAACGAGTGATTCACTGATTCAGAGGGAGATTCTTTGAGTCTGGTGGTGATTCACTGATTCAGAGATTGATTCACTGATGCAAGTACTGATTCATTNGCTAATTTGTGCCCCAAGAGTTGCGGTGTGCCGAGGCTGTCAAGAGGCTTAAGTGCCAAACCCAAACGGCGCCCATGGGCTACAAGTTACAACCCGATTCTCTAGTTGCCTCTTACCGCACGTTTCTACTAACGCACTTTTCATTGTTTTACCTGTTCTCTCATTATTATGTAGCATTTAATATTAAATGACACTCAGCAGAGGTAGCAGGCAAATAGACATGTTCTGAAGAGTTGGGGATGATGACTAGTAAATTAATTTAAGGCACTGGATGGGACCATGCACAGTAGATAGCGAAATAATATCCATTCTCTATTGTTGAAAATTTCATCTTTCTGTGGCCTTTATTGCCAAGAAAAAAGACGGGTTGAAATCGTGAATGCGCCAATTCACCACATTCATAAAAGGTATCTCTACAGTCGCATGTTCGGTGATTGTACAATCACTCACTACAACAAACAATACTGTGCATGTGTGATAATGTAGTAGTTAAGCCAATGTTGAAATTGATTATGCCGTTTATGAGTACATTGTGATACCTATATATGAGGGATTAATTAATTTTTGACATGGCCTTCCCACATTCACCACCTACACGGCATAATACATGTTCATGATATTACTTGCATATCCATTTAACTGTATCCTCTTTGGATCAAATTCCTATTCCGTATAATGGCTCGCACTGCGTGTGCTGCAATACAACCACACTCTGCCTTGTCCAATAATTTGTGGTCTACCGGCTCGGTACGCATATTCAAGCTCCTGTGGTGGTGGGCAGCCATAGTCCTTAAGTAGTACCGGTATACTGTATAGTGTTCATACTTGGTACTTGTAGGAAACTCCATATTTCACCACTCCACACCCAAACATAATTATGCTGATATACCGTGTGTTTCATAATTAAGGTTACATTCGTATCGTAGAAAGCCCATCAGTCGTGGTGTAACTCCTTAGATTTAAAAAAAAAGTGCCCTCAACCTTCTTAAACGCTAACAAGAAGTTAATCAGCGGAGTGGCAGTATCTGAATTGGCACTGTTCCCAATGGGAGCAAGATGGGAGGCACTTTTCTGTTGGCACCCGTCACGTGGTCAGCTCTTTCCCTATCTCCGTCCATTAAACTGGTAGTTTTCTTAAACTTTGACTAGTTAACTCTTCAACGCCTCGAGAACTTGGAGAAAGATTCATCGGGTACGACTGGACGCATGACATGTTTGTTGGTCTTCCGTACCGTGACCTTTAGATAGTTTAGAAGCCTTTACGAACATATGCACGTTTTTTCCCCTGTGTGTGGGGGCGAAACACGTGCCGCTTCATCTGCACCAAAGTTCACCAAGAAAATCTAATTTTGACCAATAAAACCAGGCACTTTTTTGACGTAATGTAGCGCTTTGTTGGCCCGTTGATTGTCAATTATATTCAAGCAACAAACCGTAAAAAAAGCTCTCTGAAGTACATAATCTGCATGTTGCGGACAACAAATATTATATACTGGCCAGTGATTCGCATCACTTTCGCACATATCGTCTTTGTACATAGCAAACACATTAGAGCAGATGAACTGGATGAGGAGGGTTCTCGCCCCCAATATATAGGTGCCGCCAGAGCTTGGAATGACCTTGTATTGACTTCTAGGCTCCAGGAAACACGTGGAAAGGATTATTCCTGATGGAAAGGATTGTCTAGTTTCACAAATCGCCCCAGGAAGTGCGAGCCAGCCGTCCGATAAGGGATCCGAATTGAGAAAGGGCTATAATATAGCTATAGCTGGCGACAAACCTTTTCACTTCCTTTTGACGAAAAAATGCACTGCTCCACAATATAGTTTTAGCGCCTTAGATAATCGTAGAGTAACTGATTTTTTCAGTTCTAAGGAATTAACATACATCCTAATATTGACGCATGAAATTGTGACAATGAATAAAGCTAGACAATATTGTGATGTATACCATTATTATTATTATTATTATTATTATTATTATCATTATTATTATTATTATTATTATTATTATTATTATTATTATTACCATTATTATTTACATAAGTCATGTAAAAAAGAGAGTGTACGACCGCCTGGATGGTGCTTTGATGGGTTCAGGGAGTGTGTAGGGAATAGCACGGATAAATGCAAGATGGATGAAATGATATTGTACGTGTACTGTACTGTACGGTGTACACACATTCTTTCTATTTTGTATGCTTGACCAAAGAATCGAACACGCTCATCTCTAAAAGATGCTTCCAGAGATGGGGGAGGAGAGGGAGAGGGAGGATCCATGATGACTCCAGAAAAAACAGCGCAATGCGACGGTAATCTGAGACGAGTGACTGGAGTGAGTTACGTGATACTACGTGATATTAGATATCATTGTGCCGCAATGTGTGCGCTTCTAAACTGAGCGGGTACTATGGTGTGTCGGTGATATAGCCTACTACAAGTGGCATCACAAGTATTCCAAGTACACGGTTAGGTTTTTTAAAGTTCAGATTTCTGTGACCAATATTGTCATTACCGGTACTAAGCATGTGACAGTAACAATGGCAACAAAGGTAACGTCAATCCAAACTAGATCAAATTGAAACATACTATCATGTAGGTATAATTATAGTGATGGTACCAAGGTGAACAGCAATGTAGTCGGCAACTGCGTGCACTTCTGTATACTGTACTGCTATATGTAGTACGTATGTACATTACGATTGAAATGTTTGACTTGATATAATTTATAATGGTTTTATTGTTAGGTAATTAATTCCGAAATTATTTAAACATTGGCCATGGGCATACTATTAATATGGATATCACGGAATGTACACGATTTTTGGATAAATATTTATATGACACATGGCAGGTTTTTTAAAAGGCAGGCGGAGGTTCTCGTGTAGAATTTGTAGTAAAATCTCGTTTTAGTGTATACCTTTCAGCAGCATGAAGCAAATAGAGAACAGGGTATTGGCATAGTAGACCACGCTGTATGGTTGCCCTCGCGTAATATGGCGTTTTTTTGGGTGGATAAACAGTGCACCACGAGCTCATCAAAATCGCACCTTACTGACCGACCTTGTAACCTGCAGGAAAAACATTGTCATCCTTGTTTTCCTTTCGTATTCTACATCGTGGTGTTGAGACAGAGCATGAGAGTCATATATAGGCCTTTGGTTTAGGCTCATATACTGTATACCTTTGTGCAGTAAAAGTACACTGAAACATCTCATAGGCCTACTTGTGGCTTTTATTGTGACCAGGAAGCTAGTATACTCGCAGCTTACAGTATTCCTATAAAATAAGACCATTCTTGAGTGGTCTTGAATCAAAACTGAGCGGACAGTAATAGGTTATACTATATTTGCCAAACTTAACCAACTGTGACTATGTTAAATTCCCAGTTTTGATTTTCCCCGACATATAATTATGCATATTTGCAATGCGGAGAGAATGGTCCCTCACAAATGAAATAGGGATTTCCCGCATAACTTTTAATTGCGAGTATTTTTTGTTAGATACATACGTGTTAGAGCTCCCTGAAGAAAATTTATTTCGCAAGGAATTATAATGCACTCTTCAAACTTCAAACACTATATCTCTCAATCACTCCAGTGCAATGTGACTCTGATAGGATCTTCAGTGCAGGTTTTCATACGTAACATATATGAAACACGGTGATCTGCTGAAAGCATTACACCATGAAAGGCAAGGCCTGAGACGAGCCAATTAGGAGATACGCGCAAGTTAGTCGAATTCAGGGCAACCAGTTGATAACGCCGTGTTTTGCAACCTAATCGTCGTGAATGAGCGAAGATGCGTCAATATCTATTTGCTGAACATAATCTTTATACCAAACTGACAAGTCGTGAACATGCTGAGCCCGGATTAGGCCATATAAACCCTGGCTAATTTCCTTGGCCTGTGACCACCAAAGCCTCTGTTAAATGGCATCCTCTAAGTCGGCTATACCATATTAGTTCGCCACGGGCAGGAATCCGAGAAATCCTTTTCAGTGAGTGAGTCTCACGACTCGAAACCATCATATTTGATATGAAAGCAAGCCGTCTAATCCAGCAGAGGGCAGCCCCGGAGTGTGGCGGGTAATAACAGGAGATAAATCAGTCGGAGAGCAATATCAAGATTAAGTTACCCTGGCTTCCTCCAAGAGCCCGGGTGTTTCAAAAGTCATTTGTCTGTGCATTTACCTAGAAAGTCGTGATCTTCCCTGACTCCCCCTTTTCCCATTCTCAAAATGTGAGGGTCTGGGCGGATGACAAACGAGGTAGGGAAAGAGGGTTGCATTATTTGTGGATGATTCCACCCGGTTTCGCTAGATGGGGCGAGAATAGTCGATCGGGAGGACGCCAAAGTTCATTGAAACCTACGCCATGTCTTTGTGCCGTTTGTCTTTCCGCGTGAATGAGATTGCGGAGGAGATATTATGCTGGGGAATTAAACGAGGGACTGAGGGGGATAGGAAGGAAGGAAGGAAGGAAGGAAAAGGGTGACGAGGGAAGGAAGTAACCCGTTGATGTGACGCCAACAAAATATACTGTATCGTCACTGTTGAAAACTAATATAAACGCAGACGTTAGTAGACGAAGAATATTAATTTCGGCAGCCCGGAGGGGATTTTTCAGGCAGAACGCTTCTAATAGAAGAGACCGTGGAAATGGGGCTGCCGAACTCAGTGCGTGCATTATTGAATTTATGTATGGTCTACTGCACGTAATAAAAACTAATCCTGACTGCCATCGGGGGCTTGTAAAAGAGCACGACGAAGGAAATTAAACAGTTGCTAGAGATTAATCAAATCTGGCGTATCAATATTGAGACTCTGTTAATAAACATCGGAGCTGTCAGAGAGGGTGGGAGATCTAAAAAGGAAAACATGGCAGCATTTGCTTTGGGAGCTCCTTGGAAGCAGTCAAAAACAGAGCGATCCAATATCACAAAGGGAGCTTTGAAGAGGTCTTAACGGGCTCATTTACCAAGACCGCTCTTCCGTTTTCGACTTGTTCGTGCTCCACAGCGGCTAAGCCTCTTCTCAGAACGCGTGACTGGGGAGAATAAAACACGAGACTGAATGAAGACTGAATAGAAGGGGATGTGGGACTCTTCACCGGACGATAGGCCAGCAAGCCTGCTTTCTTTTAGTTAATCATGATGCTTAGGTGTTCTGGTGCCGACTAAATATCCCGAAGGCCTACTTTCACAATGTGTCAAGTATTTATTTGAGGGATAACTTACATTATTTCATCAGTTTTCCTCTAAAGTGCACCAGCCCCTTTTAAATAAGAAATGCTGACCTCTCTCGTCTCGTGGTAACTCACTGTAATATCACACATTTATTTGAATATCTGATCAGTCGTGAAAAACATTCGTTTTAAGTACAACTTAAATGCCAGAAAAAGGCCGGATGCGTCAAAGGCACAGTACTATTGACATTTGAAATACACCTTTTTGTAATACAATTGCAGATTGTTGCTTTGAATGTAATTGCTACAGTACGACATCGTTGGCTGTGGTAATAAATAGTCATTAGTTTCCGATGCGATAGCTTTGCTATGGGAACTCAGTCTGGCTCAAACCTGCTGAAAATATTTTTGGAATTAATACCGTTCCTGTACTCATAGCATATGCCCTCACAACATCTGGCTTTCACGCGGCGTTAATTGGCTCTAGAATGTTCAGCGGGTTTCCAAATAACAGACAGCAGAGTAGCTTGTGGAGGAGGAAGTTATTATGGCAAAAATAACTCGAGTAACGGCCACGAGACAAATGAGGAAAATAATTAACTATTAAACGATTTTTTACAGAGTACTAAAATTAAGCGCAAATTGGTAAGAGAAAACAATTTTACCGATGAATAAGTGAACCTGCGCAAATGTGAAACATGAGTTCAGCCACCTACATGGTGCTGCACTGCTTAAGTCCACATTTGAAGAGGAGTTATGCATTAGTTAGTTCAGCAACCAGTTTAAAGAGAAACATCCTACAGGTTGTGACATTAACTTGTCAAAGATTCCGGGTACTTACACAGTGAAGCAACTTGTAAAATTAGGCATTGCTATCAAGGCCACATACTTATACATATTAAATTCTGTAACATCTTCAGTGGACATGAATGTAAGTTAATGTAGGCTGCGTCAGAATTAATTTTCTGAAATTGTTATTATTTTTTTACAACATATTTGAGCAGGCTTATATCCTTTCCAAAAAGTGCTTCAGCTAAATTGCCTTCCTTCCACTTTTGAGTGTGATGGCGATTGGGCGCCACGGACTAAAAATCTTTCCTTAATACAATCCCCGCAATAGCAATGTTTCAATCGGCTGGAGGTCCCGACGAAAATGGCTTTAGTATACTACTGGAAGCTGCACTTGAGTCAATTACGTATTCCAGAAGTGCGAAATTAGTTTGTTTCCTTCATCCCATGAGTTCCCGATATGAATATATAGCAGTCGAATTGGCAGCAAGCAAGAGCCGGAACACAGGCTATAATACTATGGAAGTAGGAATTCACCTGTTGGCATTAAGTGGCAGAGACTCCAGCCTTGCAAGCAGTGGCGCCCGCATCCAAATAGCCCACATATACTGTAAGCTAATCGCGGAATAAGGGCCGGATGTGGATCAGAATACACTGTTACTGTGCTTCCAAACGACCTCAGATTATAGAAGGACCGGAAAAGGAAGGAACGTGTTACAGCATAGTGTTACAAACTCCTAGTCACATTCAGTCTGAAAATTTCTGGTCGGACTGGGAATAAACCCTGTGTTACAATAAGCCACAGCATAAGTAGCAGTGAATCTAACCACAGGCATACACTTTCCATGCATCACACTTTATGAGGTTGTAAGCGATGCTATGTTTGCTGTGAAGCACATATTCAGATGAGGACATGTTGCATAAATGAGCATATGCGCAGAACTACAGGCTTTCATTTTCATTCACGAGTGCGCTAAAATAGAATGGACCCTAAACCACGGCTCTCATGCACATGCGGAAAGTCTTCTATCTACAAATGTGCGTATAATGTATGCAGACCTAATTTTGTTTCTGTTGGATCTCCACGAGTTATGCACAGCATGCTATGTTACTGCTCCACACTTTTAAGAGAAAAAAAATTACCTCAGACTGAGTTAGAGAGCAGCTTCAACACTCCCATGACAAAATTCTACATACGCCCTTTTGCACATCACAACTCTCAGAGTACAGTAGGCCTACATACCAGGACCGAGAAAAATACAACGCACTCGAAGCTTTCCACACTCTATGTAACAATCAAATGTTATAACCAAATACGCACAAAGGCCGTTTAATTCCCAGAAACAAAGCGCCTCTGCAGGGCGGCAATGTGTGTGGTGATTATTATACACAAAATTATACACTTACGACGTTAGAGCTTTCATAATCGTGATTACCCAGCAGGCTTTAATAAAAATGGGTCCCATTCCTGGTGCTGCAGCAGGAGGAAAATTGCTGCTGCTGTACTCTACTTTTGCTTGCTCCAGAGGGTGTTTAAAAAGGAGAGCGGAAGCAGCAGCGGATATGCAGATGAGAAAGTTGCCATGCACGTCCCTTAATTTCCTACCTGTGAGCGAAAGAAAATGAAGCAGGAAAAGAAGTTCTTTTATCCATGCACCATTGGATGTTAATCTCCTAAGCAACGGAGAGGACTAGAACAGAAACGATCCAATCCCAGATTTTGCATCTGGATTCAAATGATGCTTATTGTGAGGATTGCTCGACTTTCTAATCAGGGAATTTAAAATAAGACAAATAATTTTTCCATGAAAAATTTATCAAATCCATTGCGCACCATGCTGAATCTGCTTGATAATAAAATAATATTGTATAGCTCTAATTATTACGAACATTAAGTTATAATAAACTCAACGCTCTAGTCGTATGAGTACCTTTTCTAAATACGTCGTATATATTTTGAGATTCGCACATTATTCAGCTTAACATATGTACACTAATTTTTAATTAAATCATGCTTTTACACGGATTACCCGCAGGGGTGTTGGTCACTATGATATTGGACTTTATGATTTTGTAGGGATATAGGCCATATATTGTGTGTTTCCAAGGGAATATCTTAAAATTTTGACGTGCTGCGTGACAAACATCGTGTGCATTTTTTTGGCGGCGGCGTATCACTACCACTTCAAACGCGTCAAAAAATTACTCTCTCGCTGTGGTTCCGATTAAAACTATGCAAATGCCAGTGACCAGGTCTTCCGAATACAAATGCAAACGCATACTGCGGCCCCCACTTGTCAATATACGTAGATGGCTGAGGCTGCCCTGGAACAAGTGCACATCCCGTGATTTTCATATCCGCTTTTTTTTCTTCATAAAAAAACACATACCACATGCCTATGTTAGGCCGGAAATTGAAACTCAGAGGGATTCTACAGTAAGTAGGAAAAGGACCAGCTTTAAAATTAAATATTATTTGGGATTATGGTGCTCCTGTAGATGTTAACGTGATACGTCTGTATAATATATGCTATTGTGCATTGGTAATTACTGGGCATAATACTGGGAAATGCAAGCCTTACAGCCTTATTGGACAATGTTACTGAATTACCTCGTGGCTGTTTAAAAATATAATAGGTCTAAGGGTACTGGAATTTTGTAATTTTAAAAATTCCACCAATTTTGAAAGAGCTTGAATAGTGTGTGGCTAATACATTCATAGTTAATGATTTATTATAGTGTCTTTTATTCTATTCAAATATAAAATATGTGAGTCACGGCCGTGTACACTTTATGGCCAGGTATGTCTTAGCCTTACACAAAGGTTGTTGCCATTCTATAACTATCCACAATTTGTAACAAAGTAAACAAAGTGTTTTCATCTCTTTTCATGAAAAATGAAAGGTATTTCCTACCCCAATACGTATTTTTCAATATCACTGCTCCACAACTGGTTTCTTATGCAATGAACAGTTTTAAATTTCATGATTCATGTAGAACTGCAAAGGGAGGATAGGGATTTTTATTATCTAAGTCACATGAACATTTTTTTGCCAGATAACTTAATAGACCACTAAGATACTGTAGGCCTATACATTAGTCTACAATAAATTTCAGCTGGAACAGTGTCAGGAACATAACTTCTCTAATTTAGGAGAACTACTATTATTTTATGACACATGACCCATCACACTTCTGATTAATCAGCCTATTACACCATGTAAAACACCATGAAAATTGAAAGGCTCGAAGATGGACTATAAGCCCTGCTGAGGAAGCTATGAGACACTGTAAGTTTATTTCACACTTTTCTTTGCTGCATATAGAGTCCGTCATTACCACATCACGTATATTATCTCTTAACTTACTTGAGTTACATATCACTTGAAACAAAATATTTCCTTTGCCATTGTCACAACATGCTAACCGTGTCACTTGACTGTCGAGTAGTTATTCACTTGTGTGACCCAGATAATAGTTAAATGAGTTGCTCAATTACCAAATAATATTAAACCCTTCCTTGCGGATGGAAAGTGAGAAAGATTGCGGAAAAAGTTTTTCTACAGATTGCAGAGGTACAGTATTTTTAAAACCCTTCTCACAGCATTCAGATATAATTATCATCTGCTTATGGGTAGGCCCGTTCACTTCATTCTACTTGGGGGCTGTCAAATGCGTAAGTGGATCTTAAAACCCACTCTAACGGGGGGGCCTCTTTTTCAATAACTGTTGTGATTTCAGGAGAGGTGTTTGAAACCTGTGTTTTCGGCATGTGAGTCACTAAGAACAGCTCGTAATTTTTGCCTAATTAAGACAGTAATGGGGTCGTTAAAATTGTTGCATATTATCTGAAGCATCATTAAGTCAAAAGTGTTCAACAAGTTGGACTGCCCGAAATTGGGTCGTAGAGAGGTTTTTATGTTACGTCACATAAGTACCTCAAAAAATGCTTATTGCACTCCGCCCCAAACAATAAATTTGATTACCGGGTAGAAAATATTGATTCTTGTGCGAAATGCAACGGCTGTTTTCTCCCAGGATGCAGTTTTTTTTTGGTGGAGGGTTCCTTTACGTGTTTGCTCTCCGGCATTAAAGGATGAATTCAGGGCAAGGAAAGAAAAAAAAATACAGGGTCTATTTGATAAGATTCGCGAAGCTCCGCATTGTGGCGTATAGTCCTGTGAGTTTTTTCGCTCCTTCTTCGCCTTTGCCATGGTTGCCACCCACCATTTCATTACTATGAAAGTTTTTTTTTCAGGACCGAGGAGGTTTTAAAGCATATTAGTGTTCCTTTCTCCCCATTCGCAAAGGAGAAGTCCAAGACGATCCTTTTCTTTCATTCATTTGGGTGATTGACTGCCGACGAGGGAGCTATCCGCTTCGTTCTCGGCTTCTTATAGCTCCAGGTTTTAAAGGTTAAGTATCAGAAGCGCCACTTGAATTTATTCCCACTTAAAAGATGAGCTGGCGAATCTCACCGGGGCTGCAAATATTCATAACCTCGTCGGCGTAATCCTTGGGACGGATTTCATTCCTTATTTATTATTTTTTTGAAGAGCTTCAGAGCGACCTGTATGCGGGTCTCAAGTTTAATCCGATGTGTAGGACGAACTGAGGCGGTCCGCAACTTTTCGGATACCGTGGAGGACGATGGTGCGTCAGTATTGCAGGATATCGTATTTGCTAGAGGTAGACTGATTTTCAATGGGATTGCTGCTCCCAAAAGGATCAAACGTAGTGCTCATGGACTATTTTTTTTTGAAAAAAGGACGGCTGAGCTTGCTTCAAAAATATATTGCAGTATTGCTGCGTGTTTTCTGTAACACTGGGAAAAATGTAAGCCCACCTTGTGCTTGAGAGGCTCAGGAAAAATAAGAAATGTACTATCGCTCAAAAAGATTGAGATTTTGCATTGAAACCAAATGCAAAATCGTCTTCATCTCTTTGAGCGATACCGGTAAGCTATATATACGTCGTTGCGGCGACCTTTTTTTTGATTAATTCTTATATGATTTTATATGTATATATAGTTAAAAATGAGGCAGATTCGTCATTTCTATAACGAATATGTCAAAAAATTCGATACAACTGCCCACAACTACACCATTCCCTAACCTGTTCAAACTTAGCACTATAGTCACATAGCTAAACCACTAAAATAATGCACATGCGCTCTACAGCATGAGAGGAGTCTCCGCCAACCATTTTCACGTTTCGTTTGTTGTTGACTCGTTCGAAACGGAAACCCCCTGATATCGCCATAGTGTCACCTAAGCCAGGATGAAATACACCGAGCGCCAATGCTATTAGTCGTGATGACAATCATACGTACCTTGCGTCGTGACCCATGCATGCGTGCACGTTGAGAGCAACTAATGTGCATCAAACATTAGGTCTGTTTGGAAGTTGGGTGCGTGACGCAATCCGTGTCAAGTCCCAAAACATCCATTAATCTGCAAGGACATTCTCTCACGCTCCTCTCTGCCTTTTTTTAAAACTCCGTGATTAAAACAAGCTGGTTGCACCGTATCTGTACACCGTTCGTGCCGTGTTTCTGGTGTCCCACAGGCAAACTGACCTATATCACGTCCTGGAGACTTGTTTTTATTACCATTTATAAACAGCGGAGGATTTTACCCTTGGCTTTCAAATTACTGCTGCGCTGCTATGCTAGTGTGATGTAGTAGACTTCTGGGGAGGCAAAGGACCAAGTGTATGAATACACTATTTCGACAGCATATTCGCTCATCAATATTGAACAGCATGGCGAGCAGTCTTACTGTCGCATAATGCACAGGTGTGGCGATTGTTTGACATATTCCAATAATTCAATTTTGGTAATGTCCCTATATTATCTGGCTGACTAGACAACGATTTTTCACATATTGTTTTCTCACTTACATGAGATGTCACCAAGACAGCCTACGTATAAAACTTTGGTCTTGGGACGGTGTCATGATAGTATATACTTTGTCAAATAGGAATATGTTGTATGGGCCGTGCTCCTGCCACTGCACTGTACTGAAAGGAGATTAAAGCAGAATCGGAGCGGAAGAGCTCGGAAGGTAGACGTGTTTTATTATATGAGAGAACAGGAAGACTAGGCCGAGGGACTGTGGAAGAGATGCCCGTGGGTAGACCCCTTAAAAGGTAGGCGCAAAAATATCTCCCCTATACTATCAAGTCACTTTCCGAGACTATAGTAGCCTACCACACACCAGTAAGATCAACATGGCTGCTAGCGCAAACATTTCCTAATTGAAGCGAGTGTCTACAATCTTTATAATTAAAGAACTCTAAAGGGGGTGTAATTAACATAATGTGAGGGCAAAAAACTGGCCTCTCATTGACCCAAAAGTCTTGCTTCATAACGGTAAATGCAGGTACAGAGACGCATTCGAATTATTGTTCGAGAGCACTTTTTCAGAGTGCCATAGTTCACCAGCGGTACACACTGAACAGGGTATGGCAGAGAGAGAAGGGGTTGNGGGGGGGGGGGGGGGGGTACTGCAGCCTTTAGCGATAAAGCGTGTTCTGCACTGGAAGGCCAGGAACGCTCCACTTGAGCATAATTATGTAGTGGAGTTTGGGGCCTTGCTCTGGGGGTAACCTTGTGTGAAGCAAGTATATATGCTGGTCGAGAGGTAATGAAAGCAAGAAGTTCCTTCTCTCACTACTGTACGTACACCCGTTTAGACAGTAAACTGGGTCGAAACATTCGCCGCCACTCAGATTGCTTTTTTTGTGTGTGAATAAACTGTTATTAGGCGACGGTAGGGATGAGAGTGGAAAGATTGGGGTAGATACCTAACCCCAACAGTATTATGAGGAACATCAAAGAGAACCTGTGTGGCTCCATAGAGGATGATCCCCAAACTCCTGACATACAGTAGTTTTCCATAATTTCAAAACCGGGAGGTGGAACCTAATCAACCAATTGCCTAGTTCAAGTGCATATATTATTTCAGTGGAATTTTGGTGCATTGTAGGGCCGACAGTGATGTGTCATTATGTTGACAGGAATTTAGCAGTCTATTCACATTTGACTTCACAGGGCACGTGGAATATCACAGTGTATCAATAAATTATTGGTGTCAAAGCCCAGATAAAACACAACGATAAAAATAGATAATTTAGGGATGTTAACAAGATAGCCACGAGAACAAAATTACATGGGAATGTGATATTAAAATCATTTAAATAGGACCGTGCAACCCTAGCAGCTGTGTCATGCAGGTGTATTAAGCATGCATTTGTTTCACGTACCAGCGAATGTTTTGTAATAAAATTTTCAAGACGTGGGAAAAAAACCCGCACACTAACGGGATAATAATATTCGTTCAGACCACCTCTAAAACGTGGGCTAAAACGACCCTGAGCGTATCCTACATGGTTAGCTAATCATTGAGCTCCGGTTGTATCTCCGAAAGGCATATTCCCCACGAATTGCACCCCATAAAAATTTCATTATTTCAAATTTGGCTCACATCATGTGCTCAGTTGGTTTTTACTAGCATGTTAGTACCAATCCAAATAAATTCTCTAGCTCACCCAGCTAAAAACAAGGCTATGGAGCAAAAATATGGGGGGTAGATTTGGACTGTTTGAGCCAGTGGCCAGTGACGTGTGTCTTTTTCCTAAGGGAGGGTGGCCAAAAAATCTGAGTTGGGAAAAAGCAGCTAGTCTGGTGCTCAATTTCCTGTCCCTGATCATATTGCAACGGTGGCCGTCAATTGTGGCAGAGAAGTAATATCGGGAGGCGTCCAGAGAGAGAGAGAGAGAGAGAGAGAGAGAGAGAGAGAGGATTCCATTCACTTGTTATCTCCCTCCTCAAAAAGTAGGTAAAAAAAGTGTCCTCTCTACACATAGGCGACCCTGCGGATAATCTCTGTTTCAGATGGAGCTCTTCACTTTCCGCCGGCTTGAGCAATATCCACCCCAGAGCGAAGGCTACATTGCAAATGTAATCGTAAAAAGGCGACCCAAATGGACTACATCAGGGGCTTGAGGCAGTGCATTCATTGGCCCCGCATCACACCTTGACGGAAAGCAGGGGAAGGAGGGATAGTGGGGAGGAAGGGAAAAATGGAGTATATAGAGTATGTAGTTTTTTCAGATGGGCTAAAACAGGGATGGATAATGAAAGAGGTCGTAATGTTGGGATTCCATTGTAGGATTAGGTGGTACAAATAATGCAGCGGTGGGAGTGTGGTTTATGTCTATGCAAATTAGAATGTGACGTTAGCCACAAGCGATAGGGACGTAAGCGGGAACAGCGTGGTGTGTAATGTGTGAATTGTGTTTGGAAGTATTGCTAATTAGGCTATTTTTACGCGAATCTGGTGACAAGTACACTTCCGACAGGTGTCGGGATTTGTCTCTTGTTTTTGACACGTGGACTGTGCCTTGTCCAGCTCATTTTGGTGGTGATGGAAGGTAACGTGGTGGAATGCTCATGCCTCTTAGCCTACAGCTAGTGGTCATATTAAATTTATTCGTTTTGACAGGATCACAAGAACCGTAAGTGCAAATATGTAGACTACTTATGCAGTACTGAGCATAATGTAACACCCAGTTTATAATTGGTTTTTTCCTATATGAATATGCAAGCAAGTTCTACATACACTTTAATGTCGTTCAGCCCTTAAGGCTGTCCCACACGACTTTGACCTATTTAAATTCTCCTCTCGCATTGCGCGCCATAAAAAATCCAACATTTGGCCGCCAGTATTAGATTGCTTTAATATGGCCATCGGTGCGTTAATAACGAATCATGGCAATGCTGTTGAAAATTAATTAAAGGGAAACAACCTTTCTTTTTAGTACATGTATCAGGTACGCCAGGGAATTTTCCGACAAAACAAAGACGTTTGCGAAACAGCCTAATATATTATTAATGCCGAATCTCGAGGAGAATCATAAATTAAATTTAGTGCTGCGCCTGGTAGCTAGTGCTGGCAAGAAAATTGACGAACAGACTGAATGCTCTTCACCTCTAGGGCAACCAGAAAGTTTACCCTGTGCCTGTCATGAGTGCCACGATGAGCAAGTCAAAGTCTGGATCTGATTGAAACAAGACGCGAAAGGATTTGAGGCTGTGAACAATGTTCTTTATAGAAACAACTTTCCAAAAAATGCCTGCCATAACCTAGGTTGCTCCATCGATTTAGCAACGCTGAATTTGAAATGCACCATAATTACAGTTCCGGAACTCAAACTTTTTAATTGTGATGTTTTTGGAGGGAAATAACTAGAAGCGTTGAAAGTTTCGGCGAGAATAATAACTTTCAGAGGCGTTTAGTGCGCGTGTGTGATGGTCGGGATGGGGATATAGGGAGAAATGTATGGAATTCAACCCCCCACTTTGCTTCCGGTTACTGAATTTTGCGACCGGTCAATCAGAGGGAAGCCATCCAATTGACATTCATCAGGTGAAATCGGACCATTTGGCCACCCAATCTGGCTATTTTTCCCATCATTCGGTCCTGACAAACCGACTGATCTCTTATTGGGGTTCGACCGAAAAATAAAGCTAGTTGTGAAGCTGAACCCAAAACTGTTGGAAATCAAGTTGGCAACCCAGCATCACTAGAAAGATTTCCGACTTTTTCCTGCCATTTTGTGTCCAGTATTTACATCGTAACTCTCCGGATGCAACCTTATCCTTATGAAATATGGCTCCGGCAATGTCATAACGGAGGTCGTTAAGTGGGTGGACACTACTGCCTGTGTTTACAGATCATGGGGTAGTAATATGGCAGGCAAGTAGCAAATCTGCCCAGAGAACCAACAACTCCTCCAATCCGTTTCAGGATACTGACATTCGGAGCAGTGTTAAAGCGCCTTTAAAACGTCAGGCTGACAACGCAATAAACGTTAGTCACATGATTATTGCTGCCGGTGCTGAAAAAAAAGAAACGCACGTTTGGTACAAGTTTCGGAACATTTGGGGACATTGAGGGCAATATACCCCATTAAGTAAGTACTTCCAATGGAACTAATTTGGACGCCATCACGTTCGGTGGGAAACCTAACATGCCATTTTATTGACTAAATGCAAGCGACGGCATATATTTTTAGCCTAGAGGGGTCGTAGTGGTGCGCAACCACGCCAAGAGGGTGTTCGTGCCAATGGTTTATTCCTTTTCCAAGTTTTGTTATTGTTATCATTAGAAGTGCCTGGTACAGAAGTACCTCTCCGATCGCTACTCATTTGTAATTATAGGGCGTGCGACACCGCCGCCGACATGTTTTCGTTCTAAGAGCTCTTAATACTGCTGTACATCGCATTAGTACCTTTAATAACTTGCAGGTATTATGGCTGCATAAAACTAAAACAAAACTCTGGTGCAGTGATCAAAAGGGTAGCAACTTCGAGTAAGCGGTCTACCGTGTCAGGAAGTACACCTCGTAACCGCTGCCAGCCGAAGAGTAAATCCCTGCTACATGCCCAAAGTGGGGAGTTACCAATAATGATCGGCAGTTGTTCTGAAGGTGTGGCAATTAATACTAGTAAATGTGCTCTTTAACTGAACGTTTCAATGCTAAGGCCTCTTTCACGACACAAAGTTTTGAGGTGGCATTTGAAAAGGTATTAGCCTATTTTATATTTTGAAATAAAAATCAATGCTATTGTCGTGAGGACAGACGTAAGCTGCAGTTCTACTTAGTTCAAAGTCATTGTACAATACAGAAATGGCTTCTTGAAACAATGCAATGCCACAAATACCGTTGAAGACGATTAGCAACTATGTCATGAGCTTCACTGTATAACGAGTAACGTTTCACTTCTCTGTCACTCAGCGGAAGAGCTTGTTGGCTTTGTCATAAGTGGAAATAAGCAATACGCAGCGCAGCAGAGAATTCAGGTTCACAAAATAAACTACCAGATTTTTTTTTACGTCCACGAACATGAATATTTTATTCTCTAGTTTTTATGGCTACAATAATAACACTGCAACACGATATTTGTCCATGGAAATTCATCGCTATTTCCATGTTCCTTAGGTCACTCGTAACTCATAATGACCATTCATTTTGCTGGGATTTGTTTTTGACCTCGGGGCATTCAAAAAACTAAAATCCTCAAATGTATAGTCGAGTTGTTCCCAATAAAGTGGGCGTAAATGTTGCTAGACCATCTCGGATTTTTCTGAAAAAATCACAGCTGTTCACACTTATGCCATAACACTGCACATATAAAGTGTCATCCAAATTGCGAAATGCTGTGGGGAGGGAAAAAATCGTGAAAGTTTGGAAATTTGGCATTTTTTGGATAGTTTTTTTTCGGTTAGTGCGGGAAGTGATCAAAACCCAACCTACATATAAATCAAACGAAAGAGAAACACGAGCAGAATGCGTCTATGGAATTAGTTTTCTTCTAAAATGTAACCAGAAAAACGTGTGTGGCATTATATCGGTCACATATCCAAGCTTCGGTCTCCCTAAGAATTAATGGCCATTCTGCGAAACATATCTATTATCTCGCGAGTCACGCATGACCCAGGATTGAAACTGAACATATTTAATCCAATATGGGTCACAACTCCTGTCCCTAAATATGGCTGCTCATACGCAAATACATCACTTATAAATTGTTGGAGTCTAAATGTGACTGAGCATGTGACCAATGATAGAATACTACGCACGGTTTTATGGTTACATTTGATAGGAAACATAATTCCATAGGCGCATTATCCTCGCGATTCTATTTCATTTGATGTACTTGTATATGTTGATTTGGTTTTGACCACTTCTAATAACCGAAGTAAATTATCCAAAAAAAGGCAAAATTTCCAAATTTGCGCGATTTTTCCCCCTAACTTTTGAATGCATTTGACCACTCACAAGGGAAGTGTAAGTGTTGTCCGTGGAGTTTCTGAATGAAACTTGGCACAATAATATAGGCAGGTAAGTTATTAAAGAAAAATGCAAACAATTTAGGCGAATGCCCACAAGGTCAAAAGTTATGACCTTTCAACTCACAAGGGACACTTTCCAAGGTCTCACCGATTTTTGTTGAAATTCGGTACATTGGTAGGCCACCCCAAGGGATGAAAAACGCACCTAAAGTGACCTGCTCAAAATGACCCGGTGACCCCTTTTTGGGGGGCAGAGGTCAACTCTTAAATGCCGAAAACTCACCGATTTTCTTGAAATTCGGTACATTGGTAGACCCCAAAAATGGGTCACCGGGTCATTTTGAGCAGGTCACTTTAGGTGCGTTTTTCATCCCTTGGTGTGGCCTATACCAATGTACCGAATTTCAAAAAAATCGGCGAGACCTTGGAAAATGTCCCTTGTAAGTTCGAAAGGTCATAACTTTTGACCATGGTGGACATCCGCCTAAATTGTTTGCATTTTATTTAATAACTTACCTGCCTATATTATTGTGCCAAGTTTCATTCAGAAACTCCACGGACAACACTTGCACTTCCCTTGTTAGATGAAATTATGCGACTTTTTTCATCGGGCGAGTGCTATTAATCTACAGCATGGACATCCTGGCCGGTAATCCTGCCACAGGGCAATATGAGTTGTTTTGTGTACGAAGTAGTCACAGCCCTCTATGGTGTCTGTTTATGATATATAGTGATGCATAGGTTAATTTTGAATAGGCATACGTGCAGGGTCCGTATCCTCAAATTCAGTTGTATTCAACTGCGTGAAACTGCATACATTACTGCGTGTTTTAGGACAGGTTTTCAACATTTCTGTGGTACCGGTATGTATAAAATTTAAACTGCTTATAAATTTTAATTATGCCCTAATAACTCAGAAAAGAATGTAACACTTGAGGGGATTTTTTGGATGCTCTGAGACTCAGCAGCAACTTTGAGAACATCCTAAAGCTCTGGTAGAAAATTAATGATGTTCTAGAAGTAGGACTGCACAAGAGTTCAGGAGAGTCAATTGAGGACAAAGTGACTGAGAAAGTCCACAAAAGTGATAGAGCACAAATACCGTGTCATTTGGTGCCTATACAGTATAGCCTATATTTTACAGCCTCTATACAGTTTTGTTGAAATTTATGCCTTCTGTGCCAAAATCAACTTTCTGTGCGCATTACACCCGATTACTTTACACTGGCTGCTCATAAATTGCACAAAGATGCGTTTGGTAGTTTGGAAATATATGACTTCACTCTTCCCCTGATGTCACACCCTGTCACATTCACCTAACATGGACCTTGCCTCAAACCCCCTTCCAAAAAAAGAGTTCAATTACACCCTTGTCATTTCGCCCCAAACCGCAAAACTTCGCAACACGAGGCAACGAACCGCGGACCGAAATTGGGGCCGAAAGTATCATATTTTGAAAGAAAATTTTCTCTAACGTCAATAGGAGTCTAGGAAACGACAACTTTGCATCCATTTTGCTGGAAACATTGTTGAATTCACACTGCATTATATTACATAAAGATAGTCACATTGGGATGACCCTCCCCATCACTAATTACGTTAGGTAATTTATGAACCTAAGACTTTTTTTTTTTTGAAAAATGGCATTACAACGAACGGTCTTTGGAAAGCTGGTGGGGGTGGTATGTTGGGGAGGGGTGTGGTGAGTACAAAAAAGGACTGCAACTTCAGACAATGGCTGCGAAACCGAATTTGAAGTGTGGTCGAGGGGAAAGGGGGNGGGGGGGGGGGTGGAGGCGAGGGAGGAAAGGCCCACAAATTACATTGCGTGGAAGGAGGGCGGGCGGTGCGGAATTTAAAGCGACTGGAGGGAATTTTTCTTCCTCCAGAAACGTTATCAAAGCGACCGGAGTAGCTTGTTTTCTGTGCGAGTGTGTTACTATTGTGGGAGTGTAGCAAACCGGTAGCAAATTTTGTTGGGGAGGGTTAAAATGAGCGTATTCTATACGATGGGTGACCTGGGATCATTAGATTGGGAAGGAGGGGAGAGGGGGGTAGGGGTTGAGACACGCTTCCAAACAAACGATTCGAAATTCGGGCCGCGTGTGTGGAGCCGCGACTCGTGCGAACAAATGGTGGATTAATGCAGCTCTGTGGATCAAATCACATCCTCATTCATCCGACTCAAATTGAAAAATTAATAAAATGTGAGTTGTTGTTGAAGGCGGGTTGTAATCCATGGTGATTTTGGTGCTAGCTCAAAGTAAGGCCCTATTTTCATTTTTTGTTATGAACCAGCTATATTGGCTGAGTACTAGCTATCCATGAAGTACTGTACTGAATATGGGATGTGGAAATTGCACTTAGAAGAGTGGACATTTTCATAATCAGTTGTAAAGCAATAGTAACTGGGTTTGTTCTGCGGCCTGTATATCATAGCACATGGGTAGCCTATACATGCATGCACATTATCGTTTGTGTTGCCGGCTCACAAAATAGTCATACTCTGAGCCTGGAGCCAATGCCAAATGTGATGATGACATATGACCAATTTTTGCCGAAAATGTTGATAAGATTGCATCATATAAACAATACAGGGTGTTTCAACTTTTTTGTCCCAACAGTTACCGGAAATATTGCCCATAAGCTGCTACTTGTAAGCAGTGACTTGCAACCGGTGATTTGTTTGAGGAATATGGAATATTCCCTGCGAATCTTAGGTTGAAGTGGCATACGTGCTTGCAAAGTAGCAGCTTAGTGCAATATTTCCGATAACTGTTGGGACAAAAAAGTTGACTGAACACCCTGTATAATTACTGAGTGGTGAAAAATACGAACACGTTTTATTTGATTTTGAAACATAATTTACGTATCACCTACAATGAATAGAGCTGCCTTTTTAACTCTTACTGTGGCTTTTAGTACATTTTTGACGTCAAGGATCATAGACAAGAACACTGCAAACCGTTGATTTTCTCACTGAGCACACTCCAGTGCATGAACATTCATGTGGTTTCCCAGTTTCCACGTGAATCAGGCTTACACAAATAATACTCGGATTAATCGAGTTTTATGGAGTGTAAAATGGGAGCTGAATGTCCCAAACCGGGTACTGGACGAGGGATGAAAACGTGAGTTCCGGAGTTGTCCGAAGCTCATTTCAACACCCATGCGAAATGCCCTCAATCACATTTGAGTACAAAAAGGTGAAAAAGCTAGCTGGTTTTACTGCAAAAAATGATACATTATGCCTGACACAAAAACCGATGTTGACCTGACCAAATGGTAATAGCATTTTGTTTCTTTGGAACCATCGGTGGAGGCTGTTTGGGGAAGAAGAGAGTAGCAGGAAACAGCCCCTGCTGTCTTAATGGAAAACGGCAAGAGTGCTCTATTCAAGCAGGTTGTAGCCTGCCTCTCCAAGAACGGTATTGAGGATTCAGTCGGGCCTGAGAGAAAAGCATAGGAAAAGGAAAGGTTTTTTTTCTTCTTTGATTGGCTCCATCTTCCAAGGTTCCATTCTTGGAGAGCATGGTTTTAATTCAGGGTTTGGGAGGGAGACGGAGTGGCGCCGCGGTAACGCGTGCGCCCACGGAAGTTAAGGTCCCGGGTTCAATCCCCACCCGGGGTTCCCACCTTCTTTCGTGCAGAGTGAGACCGTCTCTGGCTTCGTTTCGGGTGGCGATCCTTTCACATATGCCACCCGGGGGAGTTCACAAAACGGCACATCAACGACATTGCACACGCACTTTGCACATCCCCTCCTACCTACCCTTGGAACACACTAAATACTATCTTAGTATACCGGTTCCACCCAAATGGTGGTATTTCCACCCCCCTAAAGGAAATGTAACTCCCAATGGGGTAATGCAAAAAAAAAAAAAAAAAATCAGGGTTTGGGTATAGGGCAGGGTTTAACTTGTGCCTAGACAAACGGATATTTATTGATAAAAGGGGAGTAGAGCCTATTCAGCTGTTGTGACGCCCCTCACTAGAGGGCAGTGGCGCCTGGGTGTGGACCTGGTGGGGAGGGCTCTTTTGTAGGGGGAGTCGTGGAATGGCCTGGATCCGGGCCGATCGTAATAAATGGGTTGATCCGAACCTGTGTATTATTGGACCACGACCTTGACACTGAGTGACCTGAGGGTTGACCTGAGGGGGTCAACTTTCACACTGCACTGTGGCGCAACACTTGCTAGACCAGGGGTTCCCAACCAGGGGGTCACGACCCCCCAAGGGGGCCATGGAGCAGGTCCAGAGGCGCCGTGAGAGGCCGCGGTTATTTTTATAAATTAAAAAATAAGTAAAATTTAAAAAATTAAGTCAATAACATAAATTTTATAGGACACTTCATCACGACGGGTTTTTTCAACATCTACTAACACTCGGGGAGGGAGGAGGGGGTCGCAGGTTACTTGACTATCATAAAAGGGGGTCGCGACACGAAAAAGGTGCTAGGCGAACCCACCAAAAATGGCATGAATTGCAAAAAGGGATAAATGCAGCCTTTCAGTTGCGTTGTCTTGTTAAATATTGCGAGTCACATCCGTTCTTATTTAGAATTGCCTCTCTAGATTCATTACTGTGTGTCTCCCGGATTAAAGAGTAAGGGCCCCAGAAATAGGAAGTTGAAACCGGTGGAAAGAGCACGCTTCTAATTTATTGTTTCCGAGTTTGAGCTGGAGGTTTCTTCATTGAATCGTAGTCACGTGTTTGGCTTCCGCAAACTTCCATCCCCCTACCCATCGCCTTCTCACCCTATCATCCACTTTTTGTCATCAGAAGCGAGTGTGGACTTCCCCAATCTCCTTTGGGAACAGGAAAAAAACAACTTTCCATTCGCGCTTCTGCCAACCCAATGGTAATCTTTCTTGGACAACCTCTTATGCATCCCCATGATTTTTTCCCCGTTATTTTCTTTCTGGAATTGGAGCTGTCCCAACTGGGACTCTACCAATTTTGTGATTAATGGATGGACAGAAAGGAAAAAAAATTCACGATTGACTGCTTGACGCCTAGGGGAAGGCTACTGTCAAATGTCGGACTTGAAAGGTCATCACTGAAGAGCCTATTAAAATTCACGCTCGAGTTCAGCTTGCAGGCTAACAGGACCAACGACCATAGAAAAAGAACGGCTGGAGCTCTATACGCCAGCTTTCGGTTTGAATATCTGATTGGCTGACCATTAGTGTACCGATGATGGTCATCATGTGGTTGACATAGGTTTAATTAAAATTTTTAAATAACCCTGGGGCACAAGGAATATATCCAATCAAATATAGAGTAAAGGTGAGTGTATAATTACTATGATTTGCAAGCATGCCACTTCTCTTCCTATATATTTTATGTGCCTCTGTTTTGCTGTACATGGTTGTATGATGACCTAGGTGACATCGTAATGCCAATGGAGAAGGAGGACCATGGCGATTGTTAGAGTGAAATTCATATGGTGGGCACCATCATGAAACCTGCTTCATGGGTTGAGATTCTTGAAGTGGAAAGGCCAAGGTGCCCATCACGCATGGCACAGCGGGTAAGCAGGTGGTTACAGGTCGGCTGTAAATGTCCGTAATATATTGGTGTCAAGCTGGAGACTCCCGAGGTATTTTCTGAATGTCATTCCTACGCTCCGCGACTGTCTTGTTTCCACATACCGGTACTTTTGTGGCACTCATGGTGGCTCTCTTTCCTCGTATTCTTCGTTTTTTGTGTGTAAAACTGAGTCTGGCCAACGCAGCGGGGCTGCCTGACTCATCTCTCCATGTTTTCTGCCCCCCACCTTTCCTTTCCCTATCCCCATCACTGGCTGACATCTATGTAGATCTTTTGGGAGTAGTTCAAATAGTGCAATCATTTTTGAACAGATTTTTAGCCATCTTGGCTCGTTGGTATGAAGGCTGCCTGCACTGCAGCCACGAAATCACGAATAGGTGAAATTCACAACAGAGAGGAATTCGCAGTTAGGGAAAGAAATCCATCTCTTACTGGTATTCATTCAATCTTATATTAAGTTAGTTATTACAATCTTTTATATTCGAAAAATATCTGATTGGAAGTAATAGCTAACAATAAGCAGGTGAATTCCAAAAGTCGTAAATAAAGCAGACAGCTAAATCGGAACACCCTGTAGGTGGTCGAATAAATAGTGTGCTACTAAAGCGATAAATTAACTGGGCCAATAATTTTATTAACACTCTTTATAGACCTCGGGTAATAAAATTAATGATGCGATGACAAATTCACCCTGGTTTGAATCACAAAGGTGTTTTAAATGGAAGAGTCTTGTTCATTTACATTAGTGAATAAATTAAATTCACTGAATATTCACCGTTATATAGCTCTATCTGCGGGTGGGCCTACCTAACAACAACTCATTCACACAGCATTCACATCAATATCTCATGAACAAAATTGGATTTACCTGCCAGTTTCACTGACCTCTTAATTACGGTCATGGTGGATCAGTCAACACCTATTCTATTGTTCCATTGTGTGTATTTACGCTCGTATATACTACAGTATATTCTTTTTAGCTGACGGACAGAGACAATGAAGAGGGACTATAAGTACGAATTAGATACCGCCTGCGGAATAATAGTGAATGTCACTAGTTTACAACAGTCTACTAGTTTTGACTAGCCCAACTTTTATTCGGGCAGGCGGAAAGCGACGAGGAGATGATCCAATGACATTCAATTTGAAGAGCTGCAACATGCCCGACGCTAATTTATTATTGACTATTTCGTCGCCAGTTTCCTCTGTCAAGGCGTGACTGACTGCTGTCAGTTCCCACTGTTGTAACTATTGATTGCTTTATACTGTCCGGTGGATGGAAAGAAAAATGAAATGGCCTACGAGCTTGACTTTTATAATATTGATAATAAAAATGATAATGACTTGCTGGTCTATGGGCTAAGACTGGAGAAATGTGACTTCCCTAACCTAATTGATTATATCTGGGTCCGTAAGTGGACCTTTTCATTGATGGAAGAGACGGAAGGATTGTCAAAAAATACGTCATGGTGGGGAAGCATATTCAGAGGCAATTTTTGACAGTTTATTACGCAATGCGCAATATGCACTGATCGCTTCGATTCATATGGAGCGGAATTCACACATCAGTCACTTAGAAATAATGCATTGTTTATAAATTGTGGCGCTCCGCACATGCATATTCACTGCAGTTAACCGAACTGTTCATTGACGAAGGGTTCGGGACGAGCATCGACCCAACATGACATCAGCACATGACTGACATCCGTGTTTTGGCTTCGCTGATTTTCTGCCGGATATATTCCCCTCTAGCCAACCCTCTCTATACATTTTAGGGGAGTGAGCAACAAAGCACGTTCTTTGCTTTTTATCTGATCTGCCTACTTTGGACGGATTTTTCTCTCAACATTCCCAAGGCATAATATATTATGCATTTTTGAAGCTAAATTTAAGATTTTTTTCCCCAGCTCCTATACAATGCGATGTTCATTGATTCTGGCGTTAGGTTATTACTGATTTATCTGCTTTCACATCCTATTACGTGTAATAGTTAAACTTCCATGACAACAACTCGACTGTGGTGAAAGAACAGCTGTCTGCTAGGATTTCAAGTTAAATTTTTCAACCCGGCTGTCTTTTCATCCAATTTGCCTACATTTACAACAGGAATTACTTCTATTGCAATGTGATGTCACATTGTGACCCATAATATAGTACCATACGCCGGCAACCCCATATCTGTTTGGGAAACGCCGTGAAGAAGAAGAAGAAGAAGAAGAAGAAGAAGAAGAAGAAGAAGAAGAAGATGATGATGATGATGATACACGAGATATAGGCCTAGTAGTGCACAAAAGTGGGAGATAATGTAAAAATCTAAATTAGCACATGCTCGAGTAGAATTTATCCGTCACGAAAATTGTGTGAAACAAATATACAGTAAAATTTGATCAGTAAAATATATTCCAGTCGCTTGATGTAAGAATTGTCAGGTTTTGAAGTGCCAGTTTCGTTGATATATTGGACATTTGTTATTCTACCTTTTAGAACGCTTTGTGCTATGGGCCTCTACGTGAGAGAGTTCGGAGCATTTTTATATCCTAGAGTAGTTTGCTAATAATTTCTCTATATGATCATTGACAGAAATAATTTTGCATATTTATTACAGTGGAAACTGACTTAAGCAGAAAGTTAGTCGTTGAAATTTCCACTTTCTCTCATTTCGAATGTAATGTGAGCATCCTAACAAGAATTATGTGTTTTAAAATTATCCACACCATCATCAAAGTAGCAAGTGCACATGTTTGTAAAGTAAAAAGTGTCTTCCAAAAGGGGTTTTCTCATAACTTTTCCTGTCGGGAAGCTCAAACTGGAACAGACTGCAGTAATGGTTCGCATTCTTTTGTGTCCTTTAATAATAACATGAAAACACAGCTGAATACCACACAAAACTTGAAAACAAAGCCAAAAAATACCGCAATGCCACCAGTCATTTTTTTCTGCTGCAAAGCACAATAAAATTCCGGTTCATTGTTCGCTAGAAAAGGACGACTGGGACACCTTTAGTTGATGACGTGAAGAGGTAGCGGTAAGGAATAGAAATAGGATTGTTATTGAATGTAGTCTGGTAGAAAAACGACCGAAATTTTTGCCTGGAAGAAATGCAAGAAAGATCGCTCTGATGAAGACGTGGGAGAAATGTGAAAGATGTACAGCAACTGATGATGGGGACTCGACACTAGCAAAAGAAAGCGTGAATTTTTATCTCACCAGTATATTTTGGCTTCGACATACTGTAGGTTTACTGTATTTAGATTTTGATAAATAAGTTCGGCATGAATCTGGCATACAGTGTGTGCGAATTAAAGGTCTGAATTTTCACAGCGTGGTCACTGGAGTACTAGATTGCGCACATAATACCCCTGATCTAAAATATTGGTGGCTTTATTCATCTGGTTATACGATTTCCAAACAAAAAATGACCACTGTGAGGATGAAAGTAATATGAGGGATTTTAGGTGTGATCATAATCCATCCGCGGTGATTCACATGGGCAATTCCTATCTGGATATTGACGGTTTGCATATGAAGTTTGCTGCAACAACTATTGAGATATGATACCGATAATAGATAACATCGTGTCATTGAATTTGTCATGGTGAGCATTACATGAAGGGTGAAGGGAGGAAAACTGAATAGTGATAAATGTGCTTATAAAATTAGCATAATTATGCAATATAAATGCGACAGTTCTACGTGCCATTTATATTACATTACAGCTATTAAAAACTTGATAGCAATATCTTTTGTGAGTGTGTGTGATGCGAAAGTCAAAGCTGTGCTCTGTAACGAGAATTGATTATTATCAATGCAGCATAAGAACCACATTGTCCAACCTCTCCCGTCCGGAACCACGCACCAACGTTTGAAACAGAGTTCTGATAGATACATCTCATGTGAATATCATTTTACGAGCAAACTCGTATATTGTACATGGAGGGCTTTGTCTCTGGCGTTTGGAATTTCCTGTTTTTTTTCCCCCCCCAAGGCTGTAAGCTTTGTAAAAAATCTATTTTTTTCCACATTTAAATAAATGGTTCATTTCCACTATTTTACTATCTATATACAGGTACTCTTTTGCTTGCATTACAGGCACGAAGTAGCTGGTAAAGTTTCAATGAGCGTTTGAGTCTTCCGAATCTACGTAAGTTTGCGAAGCTTACTTGGGTTTTTCTAGCCACACTTCTCCATGAGACAGGCTCGAAAACTTCAGAAAGCCGCGCAAACTTATCTTGGGCCGATTCTAATCACGTCCTTCACTGTGTTATTAACATGTAAATATCCGTTTTGTAAACTGTATGCGTTTACACAGCTGATTCTCATTTGGTATTGCCATGATGCTCTCCTATCTCACGGAACACACACTAAAGCTTGTCGGGAAAATCAGAGTGTGCTGTACAACAGACCTAACCAAACTGGAATGCTCTAACCAGCAGCCCTAGTCACGAGTAACTTTTTCAGAAAGTGACTAACGTTAACATGTTGCAAGCTCGTCCTCTAAAAGTCTTTTACAAGATGCGTGCAGTGTAGCGACGTTCCAAACCCTACTTCTCTTTTAAACCAAAATGAAGTGATTCGCGTCGATGATCATGGTAGGGTATATGTTTGAGGCTTGTGGCTATTACTTGACAAAGTGGAATATCCGAGTTGTTTCGCTCTGGTTGTGCCCATCTGGCTAGGACTTGGCATGGAAGGACGGATGGGTAGTTAGAAGAACGTGGAGTCTAAGGGCGGCAGCTTTTATTCGAATGAAGAGCATGGGTGAGGTAGAGGATCCGGAAGAAGCAGGGTGGCTGGCTGGCTGGGATGGAGTTGAGGGAACGAATTCTATCCGGGTCTGGGATTGCTCCGTTTGATGCTGACAGTTTCCGGAGACCCACGGGATTCCTCCACTGCCTGACTGCACTCGCTGCCCCGAAGGCCTATTGGTGAAGCCAGGCCAATTTTGCGGGGAAATATTGTTTCGTAAAGAGTTGTGACAGTGACAGAATCCTTTTGGACGGAATGGAAAGGGACGTGGGCGTTGGGTTGGGGAGATGTGGCATTCTCTATACCCCCTCCCTGCTGCCACCATCTTCCTCCTCCAGCACCCCTCTCACTGGCGACTTTGGAATGAGCTGACATACAGAGAACCCCGGGGAGGTATCCCTCCCTCCCTCCCCCGCACTTTCCCTTCCCCACTTCTCTTTTCAAACTGAGAAGGCAGCTGGGGAATGAGGAAGAGGATCGTATGAAATTTGGAAAATCTTCTTCGTCCAATGGTATCTCCGGATGGTAAAGTGGAAGGCATTCTTTACCGTTCATGTTCGATTGGAGCGGAATCAAGCGCACTCGCCATACACGAAGGAGGGTCGTTGGAAACTTTGGAAAAGGCTTTTCAGCTGGAAGGGATGGCTCATTTCCACATTAAATCACTCCAAGGCCCGTAATTATTGCGTGAGGAAAAGGACGGCCCTGAGGAAAAACGGAGAGCACCCCCTTCTGAATTTTGCGCAATGAAAATCATGCCGGCGGCAAATGAAAAGAGAAGTTGATTTAGTGGCCGGGTCATATGAGGCGCCTTCTTCCCCGAATGGAGGAAGAGGGGGGGGGGGNGGGGGGGGAGAGGAGTGGAGGGAATGCTTTGCATTTTATCGTTCCGGGCACGGGGCCTCCTCTCATCGAGCGGCCGAATGTGTTCCATCGGCCAGATTTATAAGGGCAAGGGTGCACGGGTGGGGCCAAGTAGAGGAAGAAGAGTTCTTATCGGCGGTCAGTAGAGGAGGAAGCTGCCAGCCGATCTTTTCCCTCATCCCCCCCTCCCTTATCCAGGACAAAAAAACGAATTAGGAGGAAATCGATCATATATAGGTCAATTCTCTTCTCTCTTGGAATTCCTCTATAGCTTGCCTTACACTATAGGGAGAGGCAGCAGGGGGGCATTAGCGACAATTACAGCCACAATAATTGGATAATGGTTTCAGTGGACGAGAGGGCACAATGAAGGGGAGGGAGGAAGGGGGTTGCATTCCAGAAAGGCCGTGATCGCGTCCTAGGCCTCAGTCCCTGCCTGGGCTGGCTAAAAGGCAAGGCAATTAGCATTGGCCAGCTGCCTGCTCAATGGCGCTTGAGGGCCCTAACCCCACACTACTCAAAAGGAGAATTTCCTTTTCCGGTGTTCTCTATCCGGAAAAGAAAAGCGCAATAAAGGAAAAAGGACTCCATCCAGGCCCCGAGAATGATGAATGACTCGCCACTTGCCGTTTTCTCTCCCCCCTTCCCTTCTCCCCCTCCCCCTCCCCCATTCCCTTCTTCATTCCTACTAGACCTTAGATTTACGTCAGCTACCGTCTCTTTCTATTCCGCATGGACTCACGTGTTCATCCCCATTTCCACCGCCTGGATCCAAAGTGCCTTCCACACTGGAGAATTTCCGTGCACTCTGCACTGCATTATCAATAGCCTTTGTGGCGGTGAAAAATCCGGTTTGTAAATTAATCAGCAAATGCCTGCAGGTTCTACTACGCATAGTCTGCTCCGGTCAATTATTCCGGGAGATTGTGCGCCAATGGTAGATTGAGACGATGCACCTGTAATGGATCAGTGTCTTCTCTACGGTGATTGCCTTCGAGCCGTTCGAGCCTTTTTCTTAAAAGGAGCACTTCATGGCGAGAAACTCATTGGCTCACCTACCCATGGAATTGTACTGAAAATTATAAGTAGACTGCACGAACCGAAGGAAAATATTGCATTTTTTGATCATTTTGTAAAGGCCTGAACAAAGTCGCTTAGCAGATTTGGCTGTCGTATTAGATTCATTTTTATACACTTTTATACTTGTAGATGAAAGAAGTCGAAACAGATATCTTGGAATGATATGGCCATGTAAATGTTTTCTGACATTTTTTGAACGTTCTATAACTCCCATTTATTCACACTGCATCTAACTTTTCCCATTTCTATATTAGATAGGTTATTTGCCCCCCCCCCCCCCCCCCNNNNCCCCCCCCCCCCCCCCCCCCATCCCCCCATATATGCACTCCAGCAAAGACAGATTCCTTTCATCCCGCTTTGGTGCACTAATTGGGCAGCAATAGGGTGAAACGGAAGTTGGGGGGTGAGAGAGTTGAGGGGAGGGGAGGGGAGGAGGAGGAGGAGGGGGGGGGACGTGACGATGAGAAATACGTATTGACTTGGGGAATCTGCGCTCATCTTCCCAGGAATGCGCGGAGAGGAAGTGGGGAGGCGGGAGAGGCCTTACGGAGATTGCCCACCAAACCTCTTTCCCGTCCTCTTGATTTGCCTCGGATCGGTTGACGCTTAAAGGGAGGTAGTGCTCCTCGTTTCATCATCCCCTTCTGTTGTGCAAACTTGGTTATCCGCATTACTCACTTGGAATATGACAGGCATGAGAGGAAAATTCTGTACGCCTTAGTAGACGCAGCTTAGTCAATCAACAAGGATGGGATGATGCGCTTGTTAGCCCCTGGAAACCTACTGCTCCGGTAGGCTTATTATTTATCATGCTATATTGTTTGCCCGAAGACCTTATTGGGCAACAGTGTCAAACAGAGGGAAGTTAGAACAAATGAAATCACTTTTGAAATTATTATGGTGCTGCCACACAATGGATTTCTGTTTTTTTTGCCCGCGTTCAATTTGAGTGGCTGTAAACCTCTTTGCTTTTACAGTAGGGTCAAAAGGCGTATTAATGTTATTAAGGGAAGAGCAGCAATTTGTGTAACTTATCTTAAAGTGCCACGAAACCGACAATGTGTTAGCTTAGGTTTTTTGCTAAACTTGACTGGAATTGTTGGTTATTATTATTATTCTTTGACTGTTTTGTGAATTTGCCATGAATTGTAAATGGAAGAGCTGGGTGGAAAGTAATGCAGAATAAGCTTTTACTGCTCTCGGCAGTGTAGCTGCAAGCAAATGATACAATGCAGTAATTGATGGCAAGGAGAGCCCAGCCCTGGTACATTTAGTAATACGAGCTGGCTTCCTTCCTGAAATGAAACGGTGGCTGTCTGTCACCCCTTCCCAGCAAGGCGTTGCCACGAGTGCCTTACTCCCTTTCGACAATGAGGTTGTTGAGAAGCGTGTCACATGAGCTGACAATCAATATGAAGTCTTCATCGAGTTTCTAAGGCTGCAGTAATGAATTGAAACGGCTCTTCCTTGCTATTCAGCTGCATGAAAAATTGCCTGTAATAACCGGGAATGCAACGTCGAGCCGGGATCCTGGAGATAACGCCCTTGATTGTGAATTATTATAACCGAGATAACGCAAAGGCTTTCACGCAAGAGGAGGTGAAGGTATAGCAAGGAGTATGCTCTCAAGGTATGATGAACTTTCAAAACCGCAGATAAAAAGCATGCGGGATATATTTTTCAGGTTGTAAAATAATAGGCACTTTTCATTATCTTGGCTGGAAATTTATAGCTGATGCTTAGTGGCAAGGACAGGAATGTGGATCCCGCAACAATGGTTTGACTGGCAGCGTTGTACTGTACGTATGACACTGACGTGACCGATGCACTGTTACGCGTATACAGTGTAAGTCGTAAGACGCAATGGTACGCACACGTTTCCGTTCTCAATGTCTTGTAGGTCTTGTGGTGCTTAAAACAAAGTGCGTGCAATTTTTAAAAAGCATAGTGTGAGTTAAGAATAGTTATTGTAGTGCTATATTCTACCCTACTACAGTATGATGTACTGTACAGTAGCAGATGTGTTATGACTAACGGCAAATATCCCGTCACGCATACATTGCTTGGAGTACATTTTCTCCTTCAATATTATAAGCTGGTGGTGCTACTTAGTTGCATGCTCAGAGTGGTCTCTGACTGAATGATCATTGTTTTTGAAAACTCAGGTTTTCATATTTTACCTTCGTCATTTTTTGTGCTAGGGTACTAGTGCGGCTGGGAATGGGAAAGAAAAATTGAAATCGACGTTGTGTCACCTACAGTATCCATCTTTTTCGTGTTCATTTTTGTCGATCAATCACGATATAAAATATTCCATCAATATTATAGTACTTTTTCCTGGAACCAATTTACTTATATGGATGTCGTACTACACAGTATTTAAGGTGTGAGAGACTCATTTTTGGATGCAAGTTATGCACAAAAGTGACAGGTTCTTTCCACGTGCGATTCATGGCAGCTTGCTGAAAAAGGTGTTGGTCATAACATTGTGATAGTAGCTATATGCTACTGGTGGCAAGGTCACGAATTCGATCCGAAGAGCAGGCGACCTTTTGGGAAGAGTTTGCCCGACTTGTCTCGGCCGAGAGCCCGGAAGTGCAGTCCAGGATCTTCTATGTCAGTGAAGAATCGCGGCTTTCAAGTCAGCTGGCAGAAAGTACAATATGCTTGAATGCCTCCTGAAGTGTCGAATTCTCATCTCCTGTTCCTCAACCACGGATGTACTGAAATCTACCTTGTTTCGAGATTAAATATTTCAGGTTCTCGCGAATTTGATCTAATAATTCTTCCCCTGTACCCTAGGACAATGCGATGACTGGACAATGAGAAATAAATAATACAAACAGTCCTAATGAGCAAAACGGAACTAATGACATGTCAATAATAAATTATCAGTTTTGTCGAAATACATGTTACCAAACATGTGAACATACTAGCAAGTACTTTTCCTGGATGTACTTTGATGTCACGCTAATAGTCAGAGCAACGAGCTGCGCTGGTAGCTTCTAGTTATTCCCGATACTCTAAATATGGTTTTGATGCTACAAATTGGGACCGGATGTAATTGAATTAACAGGTTGAATGCGCAAAGAGGAGTAAGTTCTATCAGATGCCATCCGGTCAGCAAAACTCAACCTACCTTTAGCGCACACAGAAAAAAAATCTGCAAATTGAGTCGGAAGGGTCAGGTGGTAAAAGGATCCGGCGAATGTGTACACTGTACAGTATACACAGTCCTTCCGAAGTTATCTGGAGTGGTCGATATTCAGAGTCAGGCACCATGAGGAATAGGGCCCTGGGTCTGCACCAAGCTTCAACTCCTCCCCTGAAGGGGGGTTAAGTCTTCGATAAAGGCAGCCAAGTGATTTCTAATTTCCTCCCAGGTTCCTCCCTTGTGGGAGATTGGTGAGGAGAATGGGATTAGGACAATGGTCGCTTCCACTCCGATGCTTATTTTCCTCTCTCGCGTCCTCCTCTTCTCTGCTATTTGATGTCGACTCCACTTCTGTGCTGTCCATTTGTGTAATGTTACACAGGGGTAGTTTGGCCATGAGGGGAAGTTTGGGCGCGAGACTTCGGAAGAAGGCCTCACTCTCCGTCTATTGGCATGGCTTTGTAGTTCTTTTGACTCAAGGCAGGTGCTGAGGGAATTCATTCAATATAGTTGCTCCGTGTGGATTCAATACATGAGAATTGAATTATTATCGGTAGGAAGGCTGTTAAACACGATAATAGTTAATCTCCGATAGGAATAGATTAAAAGTTATTAGGTTATTTCAGTCAGTAATTATCGGTAATTATTATTCATCAATATTCCATGTTAATAAAAACAAGGTCTAAAAGAGATGCGGCAAGAAAAGTGCAATCGTATATAGTATTGCGTTTGATTCGGAAAACCTAATTGTGCAGTTTTGATGTGCTGTAATAATGTGACTGTAGCAATTACAGTAAAACATCTATAAGTCGAATCTATACATGGGAACGGAAAAACTTCGAGTTATAGAAGATTTGAGTTAGAGAAGTTTGGCTTCTTTTGAGCACATAACTCTTTAAGGAAGCCTACCTTTATATCCTGCGACGAAAGGTGTTCAAAACTTAAAAATAACTGTCGCTATCACACTTACAATGCTCCTCGTTGTTTTGTTGTAAAAAATCTCCGTTATGGACATTTGCCTACTCTTAGATTCAAGGATTCAATAGTCACAATCGAGTCAAACACTTCTTTCAGTACGTCTGGTAGACGGAGATCAGGAAATTGAGCCTTTCTCTACATGTGGCCTACTCTCGACCTTTCGGCTGTGGGAAATGAGAGAATTTTCCGTACTCGCCAACATGAACTTCGACTTAGGGAGACTGAAAATGCATTGATATCCCATCGTAAGGCCCTGCCTGCACTTCGAGTTATGGAGAACTTCGAGTTATAGAAATTCGAGTTAGGGAAGTTTATTTCCTATTATTTTACATTGTGACCAACGGCTCATAATATATTTTCTTCGACTTATAGAAGTTTGACTGCGGTCTAGCTCAGCGTGTAATTAACGTACTGCATATCAGTCGCAGACTTCACCAGAATGTGATTCTGACTCTCTTTGTCATTAATGATATTCTTCTGGGACAGTACTTGAGTCACCTCGTGTATAGGAGTGTAGTGTAAGTTTATTTTTTGAGAAAAATCATAGGCCTACTATGCAAATGCAAAATGTTGAAACATTATGTTGTAGGCTATAGTCAAAGCGTATATTTTTTTGATATGTTGCTTGTATTAAGAAAGTTCTGGCTAGTCCATTTCATGCCAGAAATGTCCAAGCGAAATGTACAGCCGGAACATGGGCTATCAGTAGTGAATGGAGTAATTATAAGTATATTCCCCGAGGATCTTACCGCAATACACCGTAGAATCCGGATCCCACAAGCGGAAAAAGACGGATTTCTCTAGAGTGGAGGCAGTGGGCTGTGGTTTCAAATGCGACCAATCTTTCTTTAGAGCGCCTCTTCCAATTCCGTCCTCACAATCCTCACATATCTTCTCTCCGCTTTGATCGTTTTTATCCCATTGCCTTCCTCCCCTCCCCCCACCACCTCAAGACCAACGTTTGTGGATGGTGAGGGAACGTTGGCCCGGAAGATGCATCCGGCTAGATTTCAAGTTTTCCTTCCACTTTCAATTTTCTTGTAAGAAAATGTTGCAGTGTGCCTGCTGTCACATTTTCAAATAACGCAGAGAGCTGGCTGGGCACAGGGTCGATGGTTGCAAATGGCTGACAAGTGGCAGCCGATGTTTATTTGCACAGTATGGCAACTCTATTTACAGAAGGTTTCAATCACATTAGGCTACCTCCATCACTTGACTTGATTCCTTTCCTCCGCCTGGGTTTGTGTTTGGTCTGCACAGCCAGGGCTCTTCACAATTCGCGGGTACACAAAGCGTGGGAAGAAAAGCTTTTCCTTTTTCAACAAAAAGGAACCGAGACTGGATGGTGTTAGTAGCCAGTGGCAACGCATTACTTGTAGCATGATGATTGAATAATGTCAGATTGCAGGCGGGTGCATATCAAAATTCATTGTTGTCAATCAGTGACGTGCAAACATAAATATGCACACCATATAGCGAAGTATGCTACTTGAGGTATAATATCACTGGTTTAAGCAGATAAATATCACATTGCCATTACTTGACCTCACTAGCTAAGAGTCCCAAAAATTAGCCATTATAGTGCAACGCTGTAAGGAAAAGGTTGGCCTAGAGTAAAACAATAATAAAGCTATAATTTCCTGTGTGATACTGGTAGTTTGGGTGTAATCATATAGCCTTAAACATGTTTCAGTCCGGTAATCTCTGTGCACCTTTTTTTCTATACCAATTTCAGCCTTTCCTCTCTATTACGCCAATTGGCCAATTAGTTACAATGCATAATGGTTCAGAGACGAGGCAATGAACAAAGGTTGTGACGTTTCAAGAAAGTAGTGAAGCCTCATCCGAGAGGCACCTTTGGTTGAAAAACTTCCCAGGGTAGTCTGAACCAATGAATAAGGATGTCTGTGAGGGAGGAAGCTCCGTGTACAGGGAGTTAAAATTGTGCGAGGAAACCGAACAAACTCTCAGGTATTATGCACGGCGTGGCGATTAACTGCACAGGGTTATTACTTTGCCTTTTCTCAACATTGGGCTCCGTGCTTGCAATGCTAATGAAATTAACTTTAATTAGCAATTTTGTAAACCGTCGTCGTGACCCCCTTTCTGATGCGCTTAACAAATTCCATTGCACATCTCCAGCGTTTGTTTTTTGAGTTTTGTTTGCCGGCCACATCGTCCAGCTATTAATAACCCACGCCTTGCTAACTAATCGTTTTTTTAGTTATCTGAGCCTCGCCTGCGTCTCGCTTACTAATCGAAACGAACAGTCCCCATGTCCGGCCCCCGTGAAAGAGTGCTATTGCACACGACCTTAGGATTACCCTACGCCTCATTTAGCCACCCCTACCACCCCTCAACCTAGCAGCCAGATTGCCTCCCACACTATATCCTACAAGTATGTTCATCATTTATAGCCAATAAGTAATCCAGATATGCCTAACGTCCTTTATATATGACACTTGTACAATTGTTATGTACAGGGTGTTTCAACTTTTTTTGTCAGAACAGTTATCAGAAAATTGCACGTAGCTGCTACTTTGTAAGTAGTGATTTGCAAACGGTGATTTTTCGGAGGAACGGGGAATATTCCCTGCGAATCGGAGGTTGAAGTTGCATAAGTGCTTCCCACTGAAAATGGAGGGTCAAGCCTGGAAAAAAGGTCACACATGCCATGGGATGTGTGACCCTCTTTTTCCACATTCCCCATTCCTCCGACAAATCAGCGGTTGCAAGTCACTGCTTACAAAGTAGCAGCTACGTGCAATTTTCCGATAACTGTTCGGACAAAAAAAGTTGAAACACCCTGTATAGTGTATTTTAGTTAATGAGTTCATTTGCACATCAAAGAAAAAATATTTTAAAAAATCAACTAAAGATAATTCAGGGTTAAAGACATAGATATGGTATGTACACACTGATTTTTCTGAGATTGGAATTTCCAATCATTTCCAGCCGCGCTTATTTGCATGATATAATAAAATAAGCCGAGTCCCATAAGGCGTGAGGGCCTAATCGGTTCGATGGCAGGCAGATCTCGTTCCACGGAGGTCAACGATCGATGGATTTGAAAGGAGGTGTGTGTGAAGGAGGGCGGGGGAGAGGGCAGAGGCCAAAGGCGAGCAGGTGCAGAGCAGAGGCTTCCTTGGAGAGGGTGAAAAAAATAGAGAGAGGAAAAACGTGAAAGAAAGTCAGACTGGCAAGAAAGCAAAAGTCTGCTGGGGATCAAGATTGGGCAAGGATAGGAGTTTGATAAAAAAAAACACAGTTTCTGTGCTAAGTGGGGTCAGACGCCTCATCCTCAACTCAGGATTCCTTCGGGACTACTAAATTCACAGGCTTTGTTTTCTTGGGCGTGTGATGAACTGCGGGTAAATGTAATGTTACAGAAGAGAATCAGAATAATATTTTGATCCTAACTCAGAGAGTAGTGTTTTATGAGCTGATAACCTTGGCTTTTCAAAAACAGCTCTGTCTATTGATTTATTAATGATAGGCTGGGAACAAAGTCAATTATAGACCACAAATTATTCTATTACTCGACTTTTGTATCGCTGTATTAGACCTATTTAACTTGTTAACCCTTATACACAAAATACAATGGTGCACAAAAGGCCTACACCATCATTCAGCAGGTGCAGGAACATAATTATGCAACATAATATATTTAAGTCGGTTAATGTGCAAGGTAAAATAGTGCACCTAAACTGAAGCTGTGTGGGTAGATATCATGGAATATTTTGCAGCAAATCAAAAATAATGAAATATTGAGCAACATTTTCACAGGCTATTGGCAGGTGGCGGAAAATGATAGTCTGGAATACAGGATTAGCCAACATTTAAAACGTTTTCATGACTGATTTTGTCTGTGCAATAGGCGTACGCAAAATATTATTTTGTAGTATACCACGCTGCAATGTCATTAAGGAAAAATGCAAATGGCAATAAATAATTCGCAACTTGAATTATCGCTTCCAATTCATGCTGTTGTGCACGATGGTAAATAAATGAGGACGACAGTGTTGATGACAGATGGATTTACGGCCCAGGCAATTGTTACAGTATATTTTATGGCAGATTTATTGTGGGAAAATAATTTCCCAGCAGCAAATGCTATCTCTCTCTTTTTCTGCTGCTCCGACTAGAAGAGCCACGTGCACGATGTTAGTTCCTACATCAACTGGGAAAGTGGAGACGATAAATGAAGTTCCCTTGTCACCCACACTCTTTTTCTCCGTGTCCCCATCGGAAAGGTATCCTGCTGAGTTGGCGCCGAAATCCAATTGCTTCCTTTCATTTCGTCACTGATAATTCCGAACAAATCAATTCTGCGGCCCTACCCAGATTCATCATGGTCCGTGCTGTCTCATCCTGTTTAGCGAAAGAGTTCGGGACTTTCGCTTCCGACCAGCGAAGGGGAAAAGTCTCATTGCACTATACGGTGTCGTTAGACTCAGGTTGTCACTGCGCAAAATATCTGCTTGATTGTATTCAAACTGTGGCAAACGTTTAAAGCATTTTACGCTGGGGCTTCTTGTACACCATTATTTGATGTCAACTGGCCACCAGCTCAGAATAGAACAAAGCAACTTGTGTCTGATGGCGTTAGTGTTGCATCCAGACGGACGAACAATATTTTTGGTATAGGCTACTGTAGATCTAGAGGAAGAAAAAAAAGTGCAGACGGTTAGTGGTAGAAATACAAGTATACACATGTATATGATTGAAGATGGCGGGTGGCATTTTGGTGGGTGGGTGCAGTTGGCAGGTTCTGAGTGCAGGCAATTGGTGGGACAAATGCACGTCTCCATCAGAGGGAAAAGAGGCGCGCCTAAGGCGCTCCGGAGGAGGAGGAGGAGGACTTAAAAATTGGTGGAGGAGAGAGGAAATGGAGCTTCAGTTGCCCCAGCTAGTTTTGCGGCTCTGCTTTTGCCTTGCTGCTGGGATCGATATGGTGACATATTTTGGACCGGGCTAGTCGAAATGGAGACATTACGCAAGAATTTCCGTGCCTACATCCGCATATGCCGTCTTGTCGGAAAAATTTAGAGTGGTGTGCAAACATGGTGATGCTTATACGTAGTGTCGGTTCTGTCATGCTAGACTGCTAGAAGCAGGAAAATCACGATTACCTGATTATTAACTAGTTTGCTATGGAATATTTTGAATGGTCGCAGTTTTCCAACCTGACTAATAATGGTGTCAAAAAGTACTCCAGGAAAATTGCGCGTGATATGGAACACTTGAAACATTGTAGCCAAATCTGTCTTTTGGGTGTGGCTTTGCTACCACCTAATGCACCATATACACACATATCTGGAGTCACTTTGATGCGTTGCCCAGAATGACGCGTTATTTTATTTTCCACACACTCTGCGGGAATGATTGTTCCGTTTGCTGACTCTCAAATGTGGCGATAAAGGGCTCTTTTATAACATAGTTTAATAATTAACATGACTACACACTGGCGTGTGCACGACGGGGATAATTCCTGTGATTGGACTACAATGCGAATGATTAATGTAGCACACCACAGATAACCGGGGAATAATGAAGCCAGACTTTGGCTGGGAACCATTCCATATGTGTGTGTGGCCCAGAATTTTCATACCAAGTGGATTTATGCAGTTCAGTTTCAATGTGATCCCCAGCGCTCGTAAAAGGAAGCCTAAGCCTCTCTCCTCTATCCCCCATCCCCCACTTCCCCCACCCAGCTCCCAAGTAAGAGCAAGTGGAGGCTGAGCCTGGACGATTCGCACAAACGTCTGTGTAAATGGCCATAGTTGAGGTGGAAAAAGGGGAAGGTGAGGGTGGCTTTATAGAGAACAATATGAGGAAGGATCATGTTGAGGACAGGTTGTTATACGTGGATAGAATTCAGGACAAGGGTCCCATTACGAGGATTCGTCTCCAAATGGTCGCAACCACAATGGTACATTGTTAGGGGGGATTAGTTTTGCACATTCATGGGATGTGTTGGGTTTTTAGGGTGCTAGAGAAACAGCTTGTTTCACATTGTACTTTATGTTGGGAATTTTATCGTAAATTCACTTCAGCATTTTACGTGCTCTTTATGAAGGAATGATGCGTTTTAAGGAGGATGTTCAACATCTGTGCGATGGAAACGGACAGAAGAACTTAGAATGGACCAAGATAATTGAAGTACCATTAGGTTTACTATATAGGTGTAACACTTTTATGGCTTTTTATTCCATGCATTAAAATTAGTATACTTTAGTCTACAAATTCAAAATTAGTTATTAAAAACATCAACGCTAAACTTGCTGGACATATGGGCATTTAATAATTCAATGACAGAATCTAAGATCTTAGATTAGAGATTAATCCTAACAGAGTGCACATTAGAGCAATCAGGTTTATCACGTTACATTATTTCTTGCGGCATCGTTACTGAATTGAGCCCAATAGCAAAAAAAAACCGCCTGCAAAAAATAAGCACATCCTATAATGGGAGAGTTGTTGATAGGTCTCGAGGCTAACTGAACCGTGTATATTGTGTCACAGCAACAAGTATACTCGACGCAGCCAGCCAGGGGACGGAAAATTCCTGCATCAGTTTTGAACAAAATATTACCGCATTCCAAAAGGAAGTATCGGTTGGCCATAAAGCGCTCTAAAATTTTTCCCACAAAATTCAGCACAACCATATAGTGGCACACATCTCCAGCTTTCACCTCACACAAACCTCACGCTGTTCGAAACGTTTTAAAAACCGTAGTAGGCCTACGTACCAGATTTGTAAGCCTATGGTGATCACTCTTGCAGCCAAGCCTATTTATTCATCACTCCCTGTGTAATAGCCTGCCAATTTTTTAAGTAGGCGGTGAAACAAGTGAAGATCACTTGCTACAAGATCTTTATACCATGGTGTGAGCGCTACATGTTGCTTAACTTGAATGGCTTATGGTAAAAGTAAACAACAAATGTCTCGAATATTGTAAGCTGTCGTATAAGCAGGGTACGCTATTTGAACCAGAATGCGATTATTGTTATATACCGTATATTTAGTCTCTCAAAAGACAAATTAGATTCACACAAAAATGCACCTCTGAGGAGAAATAACAGTTTCATGAAAATATCCCCACTGGTATTATGGTATAGAACACGACTTATAAAGGCAGCATCCAATTATTTGGTCGTACGTACTTATCCAGAGCTGGCAATAGGGTTATAATCCAGAAGCACGCTAAATGTGGAAAAGCAGTGTGTTAGTCGCAGCACGATGCACAACATGAGCGTTGTCCTCAATTTCCACGGTCGACATGCGAACAAAACGAGGTAAACGGTTCCTTTTGTGCGCCAGTTTGCGCACAAAAATGGAATTACGAAAGCAGAGCGTAATCCCTTCACAGCTTACAGGGCGGTATATAGAGAAGGCTGGGAGTTGCCCATTTGTGGGACCCCGGTGTCATAATAAAAAGCAGCCGATAAGTGCAGATCATCGGGTGTCGAATAATAATAGCAAAAAAAAGTGGCGTGTTGTCTCACCGCCAAAGTTGCTAAAGGATGATAACGGCCCTAGTGGAAGGTAAAGCCCTCCCTACGAGAAGGAATTTTACGAGGCAGATTTCAATCCTGGCTCACAATGAAAAAAGATCCAAGAATGCCGTAACCATTTTTATACGTACACTATCAACTGTAACAAGGCTCATAGAAATGTCGTACAGCCAAAAGGCAAGGTGGGAGAGAAGGAGAAAATATCGATTACGAAACCCCCCCCCCCCACCCCTAAAGTTTCTCCTGCTTGAATGTAACAGGTTTCTGACGTATGACAGGCTTCCAAGTTTTGGGAACGAAGCGAGTGTCAAAGGAGCTTGACGGTTCATGACCTTCTCCGAAAATTAGGCCTTAATTCAGACTGGAAATCTCTTCTCAGCGAAAATGGTGCAGCTTTGTAGCGAAAGAAGAGGGTTTGAAATCGATGGCGCCTATTAGGACTCAGATTCCGATCTCTTTCATCTTTATACCAGGTTGCACGATCAAGCTGCATTACCGGTATTGCAGTCAATTTGGGTCTCCAAAAAGAGTTGGCTCTATGGATTTGATGTCAGCCAATGTAATTGAATAAAAAAAATAAATCGGGCAAATCAGGTACCACGATTGGTAAAAAAAAAGTGGGGAGGTTTGATGATTGGGTTTGACATTTTGTGATCCAGATGACTGTTCGTTAAGCCTACGAGTTGTCACCAGGCTCGACAAAAAGCTGATCCAGAGCCGACAGGACGAGAGTTCGATTCAAATCCAGCTGTTTGGAGAGAGCAGGAAAACCCTTGAGCGAAGGTGGAACTTCCTACGGTGATTGAGTTTCCTTCGTTTTTGCACCCTCCTCCCTCCTCCCTCCCTCCCTATAGCTCTCTTTTAGTTTTGAAGGGAATTGGAAATTTTCGCCAATTCCGCAGGCCTTCATGCGCAGAACTCATCTGTGACCGGGATATCAAGCGACTTTTTTTTTTTTTTGCAAAGAGACTCCAAGCACTTCAGCCCATTTTATTCCACAACTCCCTCAACCTGCAGATATGTTTTGCACGCCATTAAGCACAATTTCCTACAAAACGGGGCGAAATCACATTGTCCTATTCCTAAGCTTGCTTTAGAAAATCACGTTAAATATGATGGGGTTAAGAATCCGGACGTTTCGAGAGCTGTCCCGTGTGATTGAAGGTGGGATGGCAGCGTGGAGTGGCTGCAAATGTGAGTTGACCAAAGGGACGTCACGGATCCTATATCTGAGCCCATAAAGCCGTCAGTCAGAATTGATGTCCGGTTCCTCCTTGTGAATAAAATGAGGAAGGACGTGTGAAATCAGGATCGAGGCTGAGCTGTGTAAGAGGATTAGCTAACGTCCGCAAAAGGGGTTTTCAGCAATATTTAATGATTCCTCTATTTTCTATCTGGTAATAATTCAAACTGCTGCTGAATGCTAATATTTTTTCTGGCAATGTCTTTTACGACGTGCTGATGGGTTTTCCTGAAGTATTGAACTGCAGATACCCATTATGTTTAATATCTTATTATGATTTCAAAACCTTATCAAGTTACAACTGGTAAACTATCACAACAGATGACAATGGTTCATTTAATACGTGTGTATACCTAATGTGCATGCTTTATAAACTCCATTTATTGGTTGAAGGAGGGTATTATGAACCTGCCAATTATAATTGAAAAGCATTTCACAGATCAGTTGACAAATATTTGGTCTAAAAATAACATTTAGCATAAGCATATCCAATTGCCTCGTTTGCGGCTGGTGGTTTTGCACAAACTATCCCATTTGTAATTCTTGGATTAGGATATTTCTCGACTACACATTTTGTGTAAACAAGTGCCTCCAAGCTCAACACTCGGAGATAACCGCTCGTTATCTCTTTACCTGAAACATTGTCATGAAAACCCGTTGGCAAACACTTTTTGCATCTACACCAAAGTTGCGCGGCAACGGACCAATGAACAATATTTTCTCATGATAGCACAAACCCTGTTGACATGTCACATTATGACTGATGTGATTGGTGGGGATTATTTACTGCTAACAAACCAAACGACAGCAAGCCGATTTTTTTACCAACACTCATAAAAAATAAAAAGCAGTACATGCAGTCATACCCCCGGAAAAATATTAGCCCATGAAAAAGTAAAGTAAGGTGCAGAGAGGTTATTTATTCCTGCTACATAAGCAGCCTTCAGGCTTCATTTCTCGTCATTGGCTCATTCATTCTGGCGGTAAGGTGCTGCTGCATCTAATCTGGCCCCTCTCCTTCTTCTTTAATGTAATGAGGCTATATGATCATATTTTATGGATATAGTACTATATATCACGCTGTCTCTCATCCCGATAAAGCCCCTACGGGTATAAGTGTCAGAACGCACGTTTGGCACATGGCAGAAACTGCATAGGAATTAGCTCATCCATTTTTCCTCCTCCGCTTGCCGACAAGTTTATTCTATCTTGAGGCCTTTTCCTGCACCAAAAAGCCAGCCTTTTTATGATTAAGTATCGCCCTTCCCCGAGTCTTCTAGCACGTGAAAGATAATTTTAAATGAGAGGCGAGATACATTTTCTCTCATTCGGACCCCACTCACTGAATTAAGCTTGTAATACACTCGTAAAATAATAGATGATAAAATGCAGATTCTGAAAGGAGCGCCGAGAATGACATGCTACAAATGTTTCAGCAGAGAAGTACAATAAAGACGTTGGCCATTTTCACAAACGCAAGCACAGGATGAAAAGAGTCCAGTTAATTGCTGGAAGGAGACTCAATTTATCTCCTTGCCTATTGAGGAAACGGGTCCATAAAAGGTGCATGGCGTAATAAAGTAATAGAAAGGCCTTTGAGGTATGGGTGTTAAAAAGTCAAGAACCCCAAAGATTTATTGTGTATTGTATGGCTTGCAGGAGAAATATTCTCCCCATTTATGCTGGCCATCAGCAGCTTGCTTGATAAGACTTGATTAACTTAGCTCATTTATTCATGTGATATGGGGACCCGAAGAAGTAGTGACATGCAGGAGAATTAGGGGCCTATTATGGATTCAACTGGTTCAAAATCAGAAGCCAGCCTGGCGTGTTCTGTCAGGGAGAAAAATTTAGAATCAGATATATTGAAAAATTTAGCGATCAACTGGCGTATACGTAACGGCGAAAGGGGCAGTCCCAGTCTCTTTTGCTCATTTGTAACTATAGCTATACGTGTAGATAAATATTACATCGATAGTTTAAGTTCAATGATTATATACCTCTGCCTGTCACTCAAAACTGAGTTATTCCTTGTAAATTACATGAAAATGTCGCCTTTGCCTACCACAAAGTGATAAAAATGCGAATTCTTTTCAAAGCATCAGAAATATTTCAGAAAAACCTCTAGAACAAGCTCATTAGGCGAGAAGTTTAAAATGTTTCTTTGGTAGGACTCATCAGTTACGAATTCGGTCAGCGGTCTACATAATTATAGGGCATATTAGGACACTGTAGGTAACATGTTGCATTATTCAGTTTCTCACTGGCTGTATCATTTTGGGCACTAATTCTCATTAAGGTCGCTCGATATTGCTGTTGTAGAACACTGCAGGCGGCGACGAAAACATGGGATCCGAGAAATGAGCAGTTGACCTGTAAAAATTACCAAAATGATGACCTGAAATGCAATCACATTTTGGTGAAAACTAAGTTAGGCAGTGTGTAATAGAGTCCTCTAAGCTTACTTTCTGACGGTCGAGTCAGTTTCACGTTAGAGTAATGAGAGTTAACATTTGAATGTCAAAAAAATCCCATAATATTGATAATTCAATGTTCAAATTTCAAGTCCTTCTCTTTCGAATCTGCCTGATTGTTCTGCATTTTAGGTCATCAAATAACTTTACGACATCTTTTTCGTATAGTCTGGTTGTACATGCACACTTTGTACCTTTTTGATTACAACTTTCAGAGACAAAAAATGTAATTTAAGAAAACATTTTTTGTTTGAATACACTGTGGACAGAGGTAAATTTGATCAATTTATACTAGCTACCATTAGGGCAACACAGTGGCCGAGTGGTTAGCGCCGCAGCCTTCCACCTCTAAGGTCCCGAGTTCGATCCCCGGGTCGGACGGAGGATACTTATGTGGATAGAGTTTCGATGGGTTCTCTCCGTGTTCGCGTGGGTTTTCTCGGGTTCTCCCGTTTCCTCCCACTATCAAAATCCATCACATTACAGGCAAATGATTAAAGTCGGTTATTCAAAAGATGATCCCCTAAGAGGCCCAATGGGCCTATCACGGGGTATCCATTATTATTATCCATTATGCTATATAATATTTATGCTATATATTATGCTATATATTATGCTATATAATATTATATCCATTATTACTAGCTACCATTATCATCAGGTACTACAATGTATGACAAAAAAGTTTTCATCAATGGCATCCTGGCCCAATACAAAATTTACACTCGAGTCAGGTGAATGTCCGAAAACACCTTCCGCATTCATAAAATTATGCTCATGATTATGAAGCATAGCATGACATTATCTTAAATATTTTTTACATAAAAGTACGTAGTTTTTTACGTAATGAGAAGTGATGTATATTCAGATTGCTATCATTTCATATAATATGGCAATGGCAGTTTACGGCCCGATTGTTGAAATGATAGAATTACTGTATGTTCGCATGTTATTGTTTGAATAATTTAGAATGCGTTGTCAGTGCAGTCTACCGTGGTGCTTCTCATTTATATGTCTTATTAGCATTGTCCCCTGGCCGTCCTTTTTGACAGCGTCCGCTGGCTGTTAATCTTCCTGATGAGAGCATAACCTGTCGTGTGGTTACAACAATAGGTGTGCAAGCTGGCCAGGCTGCAGCAAGTCTCTCCAAATTAATTGGCGCACTCTGAGTGATGCATAGCAGGCGAAATGGTGGGTGCGCCAATGCTGCATTCTAGAGTCACACCACGCTACATTCATTTAATTTTAATATACTTGTGCGATATTAAAATTATTGTCCCCTTTGTCAAAAGGTAGAGTAGCGGGGGGAAATTACATTGTGGCGTAATAAACGATGTGGGCCTGGACGTGAATGCGGAAATTATCCTTTTGATGGGAATATTTTTGATTCATTGTTGATGTTAGTGGAGAGAAAGTACGCGGGATGGAAGCCAACTGGAATTTTGACTCGCCCTATCACCCAACCCCGAAAAAGGGCTCCAACCCCTAACTTCCTCCCATTCCGGTTAGACACTGAGAATGAAATACGTGTACTGAAAAATACATGTAACACCGCCATAATGTAGGACTCATTCTTCTGCCGAAGTAGGGTCAGCATATTTATTTCAAGCTTCTCCCGAATTTCAACGAAGGACTTTCGAAAGATGAATCGGAAGACGTGAAATGTTACCTAATTACAAAATAAAATTGAGTTGGCTCCGTTTCAGATTGCGGTTCCAGCAAATCACATTCGCCGGATAACCCGATCATAAATTAACGCGTGTTTAAGTGTCGAAAGGTCAGTATGGGATTGGGCACTTTTTAAATATATATTCCCATGTCGCCCTACCTCAATTTCCCTCCTTTACATAGCCTACGACCTGCTGGCCTTGGACTAAGACCAGTATTCCCACTGCACATGAAGGCTTACCAATTAGTACTCTGGGGCTCTGCAAATGACTACTGTAGAGGTAATAGTCCAAATATTCAAGCGGATTAAAAAAAATTATGGTAAAAGAGGCCTAATGTGGAGCGAGCTCCTCTAAAGCGGTTGGCTTAATGAAACGGACACTGTTTCCGCGGTGTGTGTGTGAGTGAGTATGGTTGGTCAGGTCTAGCATTAGCTTTGAGGACCAAGGTAGGTGTTTCTACTGTACCTATGGGGACTTCACTGACTGTGGGGACATTTTAGGTCCCCACAGCATGACACACGCGATGTGGTACTATTACAGTGGGGACATGTCTAATTTCGCCCGTTTTCTAGGGTTTTGCAAAAGTCAATTTCTCTGTCAGCCTAGGGTAGGTAGGTTAGGGTAGGTTAGGTTAGTTTACACTTGCTTCGAAAAGTTGGTTTTTTTCACGTCCCCATAGCTAATGGCAGGCATGTGTGTGTGGGTGTGTGTGTATTGATGTGTCTGTGGGGTTAGTGGGAGGATTGTATTTTAATATCCTGACTTGTAGGCATCTATCGACCAAGCTGGGGTGGGAAGAAAAGCTGTGGGACGGGGTAGTGAAATGGGGAGAGCTAGGGTGGGGGGTGAGGATGGGAGGGGAGCTTCAATAGAAAGGGCATGATGCAGTCGCAATGCTATTTCCAATTTCCCCCAAGCCCTTTTTCCCTTAGATGTGGCTGACTCTTCCCCGGAAAAGGGAGGTTCTTTATTGAAAAATTTAAATCAGATTGAGCGCAGCTTTTGGGAGGAATAAAATCGACAAATCAGTTGGTTCTAAATGCATTTTTCGGACAAAGGAATCGAAATGCGGTATTACCCACTTTGCATAATTCTGAGTGTCATTCTGGCAGGTATGCCAGTAGAATTGAGCCTCACTCAGAAGGTGAGGGAAGTGGGTGGCAGGGATGGGAGATGAAGTGGGTGTAATAAGGCCTAGCCCATCAGTCAGGGTGAAACCCCCATCCAACCTTCTTTTTCTTTCTTTTTTATCCACCGCCGACTGGGACACTTCCCTCCCGCCCTTCCTCCCAATGGCTTCTTATGAAGAAGGATTGGAGTTTAACTAACACTTTGATGGGGAAAGTTGGCGCGTTGCCCCCTCTACCCCTCAGCTCCTTTCCACTCCCGATACCAGCAGGCTGGCCCTCCTTTCCCAAGGTGCGGAGATTTACTCGCGACTGTCACCCAAAGTTTTCTGCACCCCCCTAACCCTCGACATGGAAATTGGGGGCTGGATCACGCCCCCTACGACTGGTGTCAACCTTTCGAATGCATAAAATGTAAAACAGAGCTTGCTAGCAAGAAGATGGGCCGGGATATGAAGCCGTAAAAAGAATGGTGAAGATGGCGACAACCACTTTGAAAACAGCAACGCGCATCTTGGGCTGCGCAACAGAGTTGCCAGCAGTGCGGAGTTGCCAGGGCCACAAACTTCTCTTTACGGGAGGATATTAAGAGCTTTGCCCTGTTATGAAGCCGCGCTGCACATTAGTTTTACCAATGCTTGTCCACTCGTGCTGCCTGCAGCTAACTGCCACCCGAGTAAATGACACTTAGCAGGAAAGGGTGTTAAAGAGAGACATTCCTTATGGGGCTAAGTAGGAACGAGCATGTTTCGCGGGGCCACAAATCACGGCTTCCTTTTTTGTTTAATGATTATTAGTATCATTCTCTCTCTTTTCCCGCTTCTGCGTGATGTAGTATCACGACTTCATGAGTCGGATGCGTTAAAATTTTAAACTGCCATTTATGTGACAGGAAACATAGCCGTTCTCACCGTAAAAGATCCGGGGAAGCATGGCAACAAAAGTGTAAACGACCTGTTTCAGGTCAGTGGTGGATTTCATTCATTCCGTGGGTCATTTCGACGCTAGGAACTGAAAAGCAGACGGGGCGTAATGACATCCAAATAGACATTGCACGTTAGGCAATAAACTCTGACAACCCAAACTGCGCTACTGTTACCAACTATAGGGCCAAGAAAGTTGCTTGAATTATTGATTCTAATGGATGAAGCAATCATTTCTCCATTTGCACCCGTGGCCCCGGCATACTTGTTTTTACGTTTTACACGTTATCCACTGCTGCGTGCCCCTTCAAGTCGCAAGCTGGGCAATTTTTTGTCATTCAAAACTGCGCTTCACTCTCATGAACGCGTGAAAATATTAGTCGACTAATTAGGCTCTTACAGTTACACCTACATTATCATTTCACTCGTATAGGAATAGCTACAACAGCTGCGCCTTTTACGGGATGGATGAATATTGCTCTCCTGATTTTAATGCAGTACCTTTTGCAGAGAATTTCAAAGCGGCGATATTTACTGGCGTGCTGCATATGCGATACCTTGCTGCAGTTATCAATAAAATCTCTTCAAATTGAGAGCTTGCATGTTTCTAGAAAGTGTCCAAATGTACTAGTCGTGTAAAGGTTGTCATTTAACTTACGCAGGGGCCACGTCTTTCCAATCACTCGAACTGCTTATAATGTAAGCCTACCGTTTTCCACTTGAAGACGTGTGAGAACATAATATATTATTTTCAACTTGATTAAAATATTTGAAGAAACCAATTTCTTTCACTTTTGATTACTTAATGATTATTAGTCCACTAAGTGTTGATTAGATCAAGAAGGCCTAGGTAATCTGAGCATATTGTGTACTGTAGGCCCTATGTTCAGATTACCCGTAGCCTACTCTACATGATTGTAGTCGATAGATTAAATAATTATGCATATAAATGTATCACTTGTAACTCTTGTACATAATTAATAATAATTCGTACCCCGTTATTAGCCTTTTTCGGCTCTTTAGGGGCGAAGTTTGTTTTGTCTGGAATTCTTTGCTTTTCATTTTACTGCGCTTTTTGGGATAGGATAGGGACGGAAGGAAGCGGCTGTGGCCTATTGATTACGGAAGCAACTCCGGAATTTTCCTGGAATGACCGTGGGAAACCACAGAAAACCACCGTCAGAGTTGCCGGCCCCGGGATTTGATCCCAGGACCTCCCGATTAGCAGTCGGACACCCTATCCCCGTGCTCCAAACTGCTTCGGTAACTTTTGTACATAATTATACAGTATATCCTGTTCAGGAATAAATTACAAATATAAATTTTTGCAGTTGCCTACTTTCTTAGGTAATTTTTGGTCTATGAAATTGGCAAATAGCATGGGAAGCGTTTGTAAAAAATAATGTATGCGTATCTGGTGCACTTCTGTTTACATTTCACTTCGCATTAGAGCTGTATATTTCAATAATCTTGTTCTCCGTCTTCAATACAATATAGCATTTGATATACGGATAGTAATTAATGTCAAGTATTAAATCAGTGCGTGATTTTGGTAATTGCTGCTGTAAATCAGCACCGGTGGACCTCTCTAAATATTGAGAGAACGTGTTTAAGGTGCGAAGCATTATCATTGCTCTTCAGAATTCAATTCTCTAGCCGAATTTCTGGTCACGCATAATAATTCAAAGAAAGTGAACGCAATGGCCCGTGAAGATTACAATGGCCACTGTTTGAAAGGGAGAAGTGGGGTTTGGCTGCCAACTTGGGAAATTGCATCTAATGCTTCCGACATCAGAGATTTTTGGAATAGTTTTTAAAATTCACATATCGATTTTAAGGACCCCTATCAAGATGAGTATTACGAGTATTTACATAAAAGTTATCGGAATAAGATCAAGTAGGTAGAGTACAATATTTTGAGTACGGTATTTCTTTATCAGGATACAGTATAAGGCGAACTACAATGTTACATTATTTTAATGGTAAACTCTTCTGCTGTAACCGAACCGCTTCAGAGTTTCGAGTTTAACAATATTTACACTAGTGGTGTACAGAATCTCTCTGTCAACTGTGGTTTGCAGAATGAAACTAAAAAGCACTAGAGGAGAACTGTAAAAAAATCATCACGGAATATTAGGATTCCCTCGCATGAGAGCTTTTAAGCCAAGACTGCAAAGAGACACGCTACGGGAGAACAAAATTGAAAACAAATTGAAAATGCTTGACATCACCAGCAGGAGTCGCCAGACATTTCAGTCCAAAGAACCCTCCAGCGGCCCCCAAAGTGTTGCCAATACCGCAGTCCTTGCAGTGTTACCAGACCTCCCCCACGACCCACCTCCTCTCCAGTTATGATTACACCAGAGAGGGTAGTGGGTGGCGGGTAGTGGGCATAATTGTGACGGCAGCGCGTCTGCCCAACGTGACAAATGGCACCCGGGTGATAAATGCAGGGGGATTATCGCGAAAAATGACGAATGGCAACCCGGGGAATAGCCCCCAGGTGAGCAGTGACGTAGTGGATTGTAGCGGGGTTTGGGTGGCTGGTGGAGGCAGATTCAGGTAGGGGTCAGAGAGGCAGCCGCCCTCGTGCCAGCTTTCTGGGCCCCGTAATTAATTGACGTGCCCCGTTGCCGGGGATGAAATTATCCTGTCGTTGGAAAATGTTTGCGTTTTCCACGGAGTTCCTTGATTATTAAAGTCAATCAATCTCCTTCTCTGGGCTCAATCGCCGGCTTAGATTATTAATAGCGCCCTTGAGAAAGCCGGTGGAGAAACCTTTCCGGTGGAGCCAATCGCGAATCAATAAGTAAAAAGAAATGGGGAGAAGGAGAGAAGTAAAAATGGAAGGGGGTTGCACTTCTCTAACAATCACTTAACTTGGAGACGGCTCTATCACGCATTTTGATTGGCACTTTTCCAGCCGGCCCCGGCCGTTGTGTAGTATAGATTCAATGGGGAGAAAGTTGAAGCAATGTTAGGCATAGGAAGGCTGTTGAAAGGGGAGTAATTAATTATTTAATAGAGGGTGCGATTTTATCAATATTTTGTCTTTCGTCAATAATTTCTTGCTCGAGTTATGTGAAGTCGCTGATAAGTTGCGCGAGATTTTTGAAATCAATCAAAGACCTATCGAGGAGGATAGTTGAATATAGAGAATTCACACAAAATTTAAAAAGAACCTCGGTTGGTAAAATAACATCAGAAATTACGGATAGATCACGGATATGATAAAGTAGTCGTCTAGGGCTGCGTATCAACAATTTATGGTGGATTTATTGGGTACTTTTGTGCGGAAGAACGAAGAAGTTGTTAGGATTCGAAGTTTCAAAAAATAATAGCGGATAATTTTGGGTTTCAGTATAAAAAGTCAATTATATTGACGACTGATGGACACTACCTTTTGTAAGAAAAATAACACATGTTTAACGCGGCGAAAGTTTATAGTGAAGTAGGGATAGTAGCTAATATTAATAAACCTAAGCGTGTCTCCACGAAGTAATGGTTTAGGTACTTTATAACATCAAAAATTGATAACTTAGTTCACTTTGCTAAGGAAGGACCAAGTTTTCCACCAGTAATGCGAGGGGTTTGCTGGTGAAAAACTTGGTCGTTGGCTAGTAATTGGTTTTTTCTGCAGTATAATAGTGTAATTAACTTTTTAAAAAGAATTTTCCTCCAAGAGATTAGATTTAGATTAGGTGAAGTAGTCCTACTTAACGTTAAATATATACGGGAAATGTTTGCACTAATAGTTTGGACAGCTCGCTTTGGAAGTGCTGATTTGGAGCTTGGCCGTGTATAGGAAACCGTTGACATAGTGACCAGATTTGGAGGCAAATGGAGGGAAATTCGAATCTGTAATGTTGAGCAATATCCTGGCACTTTTTAAAGATTAAGGTATAGGCTTCCTCAGGATTGTTGGTCATTATGGAAATCGTCGTCCCATTAGCGAAGAGCCGTTTTGGGGCGGGTGGGAGGGGGGTGGAGGTAATGATAGCGCAAGAGATGACTGCTGCTCTATCAAGAAGCTGGTTTTGGCCACGATGCCGACTTGCCTATATCGATCCTTTCTGTTTTGCCGGTAGCCTGTGCAGGGAAGATAGCGACGAAGAGCACCCTCCATTCTCCCCCTTTCCACAACCCCTCCCCAAACTCGTGGTATTTATGACGCCCTCTTCTAATGAGCAATGCCGCGATATTACATTCATAAAGCAAGCGAAACCTTACGCGCCAGACATGACTGTGGAACTGAGGAGTCTCCACGACATCCCCCATTCTCCAGCCAATTTTTCTTTAAGGCCTGAAAAAAAAACCCAGTGTAGCGGTAAGCGCAATCGGGCGACCTTTCAATTAAGGAGTCAAAATATTGTCGTCCCGGATGTGTGCCAAATCTCTCATTACCGGCACCGCCAGACTCTTCATCAATTATTTTTCCGCCGGATGCTCCTCATGAAGAGTCTTCTATCTAAAAAAGAGTTTCCCAACTTTTTTCGCTTGAGGCAAAATCCTAGTGCGAGGCCTAATTGCAATGCCGCTCCTTTATTGGAAGTGTAACTAACTACAGAGTACGGATGTGAGGCTTATAAAGTGCATGGGTAGTACATGAAAGGAAACCCGGTCGCCTTCAAAACGTCACCAGTGCAGTGCATTGGACGGGATCAATTTGAATGTACGGAATGACATGGTTTGAATTATCTGATAAGTTTGGGCGTTGCATTGCAGTTTATGTATACATTGATGACCCGTAGGTGTGAATGCGTACAGGACAGTTGCGCAGCATGACTTGGTGTTCTACTGTACTAGAGAAAGACCAGTGTATCCTGCCAGTCAGACTGACCTCCTCACAAAAGAGGCATGAGGGTTGTACCGATGAGTCAGGATAAAGTCTGAAATGTATGAGACTTTATCCTGACTCATCGGTGCAACCCTCATGCCTCCATTGTGAGAGGGCAGTATGACTGGTAGGATACACTGGAATTCTCTATTATCAACACCAGGCGGGGCTTGAACGCATCGGCCTACTGTACAGTACCGGTACAGTATTAGGATGATGATTATGACGATTAACAACAACACTACATAACCAGAATTAAATTATGTTTTGAGCAACTAATTAAATAGTTACACAGTATAATTAAAGCACAAATTGTTGTTAAAGGTGCACGAAATGACCCTAAAGCGCAATTAGGTTTCAATGGAGAGGTAGATAATATGGATAAAATACTTATTGTTCATTAGATGACTTGAATGCAGTTTTACATGCCGTAGCATTTCATTATATTGCACTATTTATCAATTTAAAAACAACGCTACACCTGACACGGTACAGTGACACAAACACCATCACAAACATGGAATTTCAATGACACCAGCGTCACAATTCAGGGAAGCGGTGAGATTATTAATAGACTCTAGTTATATCTTGTGCTATCATATGTGAAGTCGAGTTTCACGATTTTAACGGTTAAGCAAACCATCACTTTCCACACTAGTGATTTTTGCGTACCTTTTCTACAACGCAGAGGGGCGCCATTTCCAAACTTTCCATTAGTGCGAACCGGTGCGTAAATAATGCATAGCGCTGAATAGTGTTTTCTAATCTGATTGTGAATTTGCATGGATGGTCAATATTGGTAGGTGGGGCAGGGAGGAACTGTAAGGTACGCCAGGCATGCTTTCATTTTAGCTGAGTGGCCCGGAAAAAAAAAGTGGTCCAAAAATTTTGTTCCGAAAAAATTATTCACCGGGACGCTTGAAGCCTAATTCCACCTTTCACATTCCAAGTGGCAGGTTGAGATAAACAGGAAAATTGGCCCGACTCATTTCCGAGTCCTCACCCCCTCCACCCTTTTTTATCCACTACACGTATTTTCCCGCACGAGCTTGTTTATTGGGGAATCCAGTGCGGGATTTGAGGCCTTTCCCACCCTCACCCCACCAGTCCCCCTACCTCCCACCCACCGTGAGCAGTAAGCGAGCGGGTCCTCACTAATCCTTTTGCTTTTCCACTCCTGTGGGACGGGCAGCGGGTCTCAAATGGTTGGGCCTCCCCCCCCTGCACAAATGAGCTGTAATGCAAGGGTTGAGTTTGGTAGGGAGGAGTAGAGAATGATACCAGCAGTGCCCGCTTCCAGTTTAAAAAAAAAATGCAGGTGGCGGCAAATTATTCTGAAAAGTAAACAGGAACTCCAGGCAGACCAAATAGACCGGTATGATTTGATTACAATTTGTTTCATGGGAGTGGAGTAATTGCATAGAAGGCGAGGGAGGAAATATTTCTAGAAACGCTGGTCACAAATTCGTTCCTTTTGTGCGGCATCAGGCCATTTCTAAGGTGACACAATGGGCTTGCGTACAGGTTTCCTAAACGGATAGGGTCTTGCACCATAATTTGTACGGAGTGCTTTTGGACTCAGAAAAGTTGGTGTAGTATGTAGAGGATTCATTCTGGTTTCTGTGCACAGGTGACAACAGAGAAGAAAGCACTAGTGTCAGAGTAAGGCAGAAAGGGTAAACAAATGGGGTTACGCCACTTACTTGCACAGAACATTTTTATTACATTTACTTCATTGGACAAATAATTGCGCTGTTATTTTATTGGATATTGTGCTGTATGGGATGATTGAAGACCTTGGAAGAAAACTTGATACTGACTTGATATGTTACATGCTGGTAGTTTTGAGATAGCAAAAAAAAAAAAAAATGTCCAGATTCTGAACTTGACAATGGAGTGAGATTTTATATGCATGTAGGTATAATCCTCTGTAACATTTAAGGGCTTTAATAAGAACTTAAATTGCATAGTTAACTATATAAAAATATAACAGCCACGCGTTTTAGTTCCGAACTGAAAATTACTCACAAAAATTGCGCCGATTAAAGCTTGCAATTTTAACACATCAGAGGCAGGCATTCCCTTTTCCTGACCATGTAGAGATAATTTGCAGTCGTCCTCCGCATCCGATAATGCCAAAAAATCACCTGTTGACATATCTGACCCTCTGTAATCAAAAGTTGCCTATGCTCAAGACTACAGGCAACTAGACAGGGGCATTTTTATTGACAACTCTTAATTGTCAGGCCATATAGAGGTGTCCACTTCGCACCTTTCAGATACGATTTTTTAATCATAGTAAAGTGCTTTTCACACTTTCGAGAGCAGCGACTTTGTTTGCATCAAAATGTCCAATCATGTTACACACTTAACACACTTTTGTTCCACGTTCAATGATGCAGAGCTAAAAAAGGCAGGAGGTTGATGATTTTGGTACCGGTACCCGACAAGGCGTGTTGGCTTGTAAACGTTGCTACCATGGGTTACTCAAAAAGGCCAAAAATGTGACAGAGCAAGTTGGTACTGAGGTCTTCATAAAATGAACACCATGAGCTAAGGTTTCTTTCTATTTCATTTGGTTCATGTGAATAGAAGTAGTGCATATACAGCTATATTTGAATTGCTGTGTAACCTGTCATTCCCTTACAAAATACAAGAGTTAGCGAATTAATAAGATAAATTAATAATAATTCATACCCCGTTATCAGCCATCGGCTCTTTAGGGGGGACGTTTGTTTTGCCTGGAACTCTTTGCTTTTCATTTTACTGCGCTCTTTGGGATAGGATAGGGACGGAAGGAAGCGGCTGTGGCCTATTAATTACGGAAGCAACTCCGGAATTTCCCTGGAAGGACCGTGGGAAACCACAGAAAACCACGGTCAGAGTTGCCGGCCCCGGGATTCGAACCCAGGACCTCCCGCTTAGCAGTCGGACGCCTTATCCACTATGCCAACCTGCTTCGGTAAGATAAATTAATAACATAATATTAGTTGTCTTACGAAAATCTGCCCACTAATATTATAGAGTCTACTGAAAGAAACTCAAATCAATTTCTCTAATCATTTGTTTTCCTCAAGAATACAACTATCGACCGCTATTCTAGCTTTAAATCCACTTGAAAAATATGCAAATTCAAGGCGTTTCGAAAGTGGGCTATACTGTAGCTCCTTTTAATAATCCAATTATCCCTATTTATTCGTGACCTAGAGACACGTTGATGCTTCAGGCGCAAGTTACATCCGCGATGCCGAGAGAACATTCCTTCCACTAACACAATCGCCGTTAGTGATATTACGCGAATCCGATTTGAGAATTGGAGTAAAAACCCGTAAAGCAGAATTCTGGGGATGTCGCATTATTTCTATTAACAGATGTGCAAGGAGGTGGAAATTCCGTCGGATTTGGTACCTCTTCACGCGGAAGCCTACTTCAGCCTTTCTGGCGGGCACATTTTCTCCTGTCGTTTTTAGTCGAATTCGCACTTGGAAAATAAATCCCCAATACAAAAAAGACCGAAGAAGTAGCGAAAAAAGGTGAAGCAGAGTGTAGTAGTAGCAGAGGAGAAGAGACGTGCTCTTGGTCGCAGGTTTGAGAACTTTATCTTCTAGCTTGATGCAAGGTTCCTTTTCTAGCGCCTCCTGGCTGGCAACTCTGAGAGCCCTGCCTTGAGAAATCCGATTATTGTGGTTTTGGGAATGAGTAGTTGCGGGCACACGGTAACCCTGGCCCCCCATGGGGGACTAGATGTTGGCTAGGCCAGCGAACTTTGACGGCAAACTCCCAAACAACTGCGATGAGTCTGAATTGTTATTGCCAGGATATCTTGCTCTAGTTACGTTGTGCCTCGAAATGAGCTGCGTTTTCATTTTTTTTTGTCGCAGGCATTTAATTTTTCTCATGGTCTAATTCGACGTAGAGTGAGCTCTTGGAAGCCCAGGGGGTGCTAGAAAGAGAAGAAAAGCAACGGTGCTTGATTTATGAGATGCATTGTTTAACATTCATAATGTTATTTTACATCCCGGGGTAACTTGCAATAGAGAATGAATATTCAATGGCGCTCCAGTTTCAGAATTCCAACAATGTCGGAGAATTCGCAGCTCGCTGAGGTGGCACAAGGTTGTTATAGTGGAATTATTTTGAAAGGTGTTTGACGAGGTTCAAAAAGTAGACGGTAGAGGCACTTTTTAATTTTAGTTCTGTATATTTTGTGAGTTTTCTTCTCCGTATATTGTGTGGCAATGTTTTAAATCTTTTTTCTTCAATATATTCCGAAGCTTCTCACGGCTTAGATGAAAATTAATTATTTTGGATATTATTTTGCTACTGTACAATGATACTATTTCCCATCAACTGTTTTAGCGAGAAATATGTAAATGGGTACTATAAGTATTTTCATTGCAAGTGAAAGTGAAGTCGTTAAACATCTATTTGAACCAGCCGATTCCAACGCGAATAACGGATTTTCTGTCTAAAATCCACGTTTAAAAGAAACGTTTTCTGCACTGTCCTTTACAGTGGGCACCCTCTGAAATTCTCTGAAGCGGGCGAGAAATTATCGTGACGCCAGGATATTCCAGTGGCCCCTGAGAGTGAAAATGGAGCAGATGACATGTTCGTGTAATCGGAGCGTCGGAAATACCATGCAGAACATTTTATCCGGATTGACAGTTTTGTAATTCCAATGAGAGAATGGAAAATGACGCTGCGGTAATTTAAATAATTTGGCGGGGATTTTGACTTTCCCCGACAACGCTAGGGCGAAAATAGGGAGAACAGGGGGGGGGGGGAGGGGTTTCGGTAGCAGGGTGTGGGAGGGACGTTGGGGACACCAGGGTGTTGGTGCCGGCGGGCAACTAAATGGAGCCTGCAAATAAAAACGACGCTGGCGACATTGCCAACTGCCACAATTTCCGCCGCACATTATCCGCCATCGCCGAGGAAGTTGCAGCGCAGGGAGTTTGTCGACAATGGCCGCATCCATCTTGGAGAAGCAAAAGTGTAGGAAATAAACCATTACTAGGGGCCCGGAGAAGAAACAGATGTTTTTCATGAGAAGGGGAGGAAGAGATTTACTGCGGTCTTTATTGGCGATGACGCCTTGCAGCTGCCGGCAAAAGGTTGCGGTAGACACCGCCAGTTTCAATCACTCCGACGCTCTTTCCCATCCTCACACCACCAGCCACTTCTTCACACCCAAACTCTCCATCACCAGCCTCGAAACGGGACGGTCGCATTTTCATTTTCCTAAATTCCATATTTTTCATCCGAAGAACAATATCAGGAGGATCTCAGGCAACTCAAGACTTGATCGGTAAGCCACATCATAACTCTCCAAATTATCGTATTATACCAATAAGAAGACGGCATTGTACTTTGTGAGACAGATTACGTTTGATGGGGTGGCTTTTCCCCATATTTGGCCCTACTCATTACTTGATTTAGAGTGGTTGTTTCACTTTGTAGGGTAAGGAAAGGTCTAGTTGGTGCCAGGCCTACTTTGATTTTGCTCATTGCCATTCTCGACAAGGCAGGGGTATGGTGGGCACATGGTTGTTATGGTTGGAGAGATGGGGACGTGGTATTGACGTTGTAAGCAATGCCTCCATGAAATGAAACCAAGGGTGGTAGTGGGGGTTGCAGGGGGAGTCCTTTGATGTGGTCCTCCTGCTTGGGAGAGCCAAAGCGGGTCCCAGAGGATGCGAGGTCAGCGGAGCCTGCGGAGGTCTGGCTCGGGAGAAATGTTTTAATGACATTGATCTGAGGGCGTTCGGCTTTTGTGGGGTTTTCCGCCCCCACCCCCTCTCAAAATCTCTCCCTAACGGAGGGGGGTAGGCAAGTAAGTCCCCATTACGTCACGTTTTGGGAGCTTAATAAGTACTTCTTTTGAGAGGATGACGGATGGATTTTGCGGCTGCCTCCCTGCCCTTGCTTTCCCATTACGTTTGACCTAGCCGAGTGGTTTCCGGATCATAAGAACCGGACTCTGATTTGCTTGGAATTGGAGGAGAAACTTCATCAAGACGGAAGTCAAATCATTCCGGTTTCCTGGGTACAGCAGATGTGCGGGTCAGATTGCATGCGGGTTTGCACTAGGCGTTGCGTTTCTCACCGGGTTGTGGACATATGCACCTGCCCTGGCTCACCCACCGCCCCTCAAAAACACACACTCGGGGATACACACTCCCACCCCTCAGAATCCATGGTACATGAAATTAGGCTCCACCTGACGGTTTTCCCACATCTTGAGGACATTTGGAAGATATAATCCAGAATTACGACCCGAGAAAAAAAATGAAAATACGACCTTACAGTTTACACCAGAGGGAGTCCAAGCAGCAGATGACCAAACAGCACATATTTCTAGGGTTGGAGAGCAGCGCTATTGTGTTTCAACAGAAGACGTCGGGCTTCCGACGCTTTTATATGGGGCGGTTTCGCATGGAGAAAGTTGTAGAAGAGAGACGTAAAATCCGAGGAAATTCTCGCGTTTCAGGACTAACAATGCTTCTCCTGGGATCTGGGGTGAAAGCTTAAGTAAAAACAAGGAGCTGTCGATTGCTGGCTCAGTTACTTTGCACTTGTTTACTTACTGCACCCAAAAGTTAATCGGCCTGAAAGCCTGTTTCAAAGCAGAATTTGCCATGGCGATTTCCAACAAGTGAGTTACAACGCGGAGATGCAGTGGGGACCTCATGATTGGTAGACCCGTGATATGTAGCAGAAGACGGATTTCGACAGTGGAATGGGGGTGGGGAAGGGATAGGAAATGAGGTTGAGGAGGGAAGTTGGGGGCTTGAGTGGCCCCTGATGGCCATGCTTCGTGCAGGGTTGCCTGGGGGGCCACTTTGGAAGGCCTTATCCTGTTGGACGGTCTACAACCAGAAAATGCATTCTGACACTGTAATGAATGCACACATAAAAGGGTCATTATTTTTTATTGGATGTCGGAAAAGGGAAAGGTACCACCCAAATTTTCTATTAAATTCCCTAATGTGAATGGAAAATTCCTCGGATTTTGTAGTCAGGTACAAAGATAATGGATATGAAAGGATGTAAATAAAAGTGTATTTACGTATGAGGGAAACATATCCTCCCATCATATTTGTATTCCTCTTTTAACAATATCGGTGGAGTTTGTAATTATCATGTGCATCATTTTCATTACTAGAGAAAGTAAAAAGAGTAACAAACTTATAATTACTTAGCACAGAATGTAATGGTCCATCAAATACGTGTAATGGATCGGAACTTTCCCTACATGATCTCTATCGTATGGAACTCGCAGGGCTGTTGGGCAAACAAACTCGAGTAAGGCCATAATAAGATGGGCCGTCGACTTGCTTGTCACGGCCGGGAGCTGTGAGGGCAAGTGAAACCTCGAGTTCGGTGGATGTTCCCGGCCCTTGTGCCAAGCCAACCGTCAGTTACGTCGTTTTGCGTGTGTAGGTAGCGCGAGAGTTTTGTGTCGAAAATTGGACAAATTCGGGGCCTCGATGTAGGGCGTGTAGATATAGGAAGGGGATTGATTCTTTCAGTTCCAGAATCATAAGTAAAAACTTTAATGAGGTGGCATTTGTGTTGGTTTATTCCAGTGGTGAATTTGACTGAGCGCTGCGCAGTATTTAAGCTTGATTAATATTATAATCTTGGCAATAAAAGTATTATATTAATACTACATACAGGCATGTATTGTGTATGTAGACTATTATACTGTATACTACGCGTAGCCTATATATAATAATTATGAACAATGTACTGTACAGCTAATTACAAGGTAGATTTCAGCATTTTAGATTCACGTTTTGAGCTGTGCCACATAATTTAAAAAAAAAACACGGATTTATTTCTACTTTAAATTTACGTAATATATAATTCGCTTTCTGTAATATTTTAATAAGATAAATTAGCATAGAAGAGCAATTAAAAAGGTAATGATACAGATCCTTCATGCAACATTTCATTTCTTTTTCTGGCAATGTTGCAGATGACAAGCAGAAAAAAAGCTTACGTACCTGACTTTCATATTGGCAAAACTTGTGATCAATTCTAAAATGTGCATCTGGGTTATGGTATTGGTCTCCATTATGTTTCCAAAGCCAGTGATACCTGCTTTTCTGTAATCGATACCAGTATAAGGATATCGATCGTGACATCCGTCTATTTTGCTGTTACATTTTTTGGTGTTCCTAATACTGTTGTGATGTACAGAATGTGATTGATTGTAAAATGAGTTACTATGGTTGGAGAGAGACGTGGCTTGTTGTGGAAAGAGAGTCAAGTGGGGAGGAGTGAGGTTGTGGGAGTGGGATTCGTGAGCTGTTTATGGATGCCTGTGGAAGTGTATCTGGAGGAGGAATAAACCAGAGGAAGAGGTTCTGTAAGTTAGAGTTTTAATACATTGTATATGGGAATACTGGGGAGCAACCAAGAAGAGGGATTCTTGCCGTCCGCTCACTCAAGAGAGTCCGGACCGAACCAGCAGAAGTTCCGTCACACTGTCTTCTGCTGCATCCTACATAATATTATTAAATTAAAGGACTGAGCACATCATTGTATGTCTGGAATTGGGTTGTCTGTAATAATATTAATAGCTGTGAGAAGGCTGACTTCTTAGGGGATTGTTGGCTTGTTATTTTAATTGTATTTTATTATTTTTTCATATAGTTATTTATGGAATATAAGAAATGATCCATTAACACTGTAGCGGGCATTGTTGCCTGAGGGCAACAATTAATTTGCGCAGGCGCCATAAGCTTCAACATTGGTCCTGGAAACCACAGCCACAGTGTGGCTTGATGTCACAGTTAGTTTGTTAGCTTCCGCTGGATGACATGCAATGCCGACAATGTCACGATCGGGATATGGTATGAAGCGGAGAGAAGACAAGGTCGTTGAAAATGGCGCGAAATTTGAATTTGCTGAAGCAGCAATTGTTTCTGGCGCTGATTAGATATAGGTGCAGATATAGATATTAAATATCCAATTGCATGTGTAATACTGCAAGAGTAGCTCTCTCGTCGCCATTTGAGGCCATTCTAATTTTGCCAGCACAATTTCATCACAATTTTTTGGCGGCGCAGGGACAATATTGCTTGAGGTTTGAGTCCTAAGTCATTGTACTATTTTTATTCAAAAACGGAAACATGTACAGATATGACCATTACTACGTTTTAAAGGCCCGGCGATTACAATTTGGACTAGAATATAGATGGCCCCGAGATCTCAAGGGGAGCCGGTAAACGAAAGGGGATCGTGACCCCCCACCCCGAGCTGCATGAGACGGTGGAAGGGTGGGGGGTTATGATCGCCTTTAGTTTTCTGGTCCCCTTTGCGATATGGATGCCATCTATTTATCAGATGAAATTGTAATCACCGGAACTTCAAAACTTAGCAAAGGTCATCTCTGTATGTGTTACCATTTTTGAATAAAAAAATACTCGCCATGACTTTTGACTCACCCGGTGTAACTTCAGTCATTGGGTCAGAGATGACCAAAACATAATAAAAACCACCCTTATGTCGCAAATGATGAGAAAAAGGCGTTAGAATTTTTTCTTCCCACAATCCTAAATGTGTGCAGTACGCGTACACCGTACAGGGTTAATTTTTGGAACTGTCCTAGAAGTCTCCTGGTGGTGACTCAGAACAACAGCAGAAAATATTTAACCGTATTTGACAATGGCCTGTAGGATCTACGGAATGGTCCTTAAGAGCGCGCTCTAGGCTACGCTATTCATTGTTGCGGGGAGCCCGTCGCGGGCCGGCCCGTGAGTTTGACACTTCTTCCTCTCGCTGTCACGGCCGCAAATATGGAGGTATCGGCATGAAACTGGAGTATATGGACGCGAAAGAGTTGCACTTTGAGATGGTGCGCTTATTTCTCTCCTGGGGCGATATTTGCGGCCGCCGCGGCCAGATACAGCTTTTTATTTTGACCCGCAATAACTTCTTTCCATGTCGGTACCAGTGAAATTCGAGAGCGTCACGACCTTTGTACGGCGAATTACCGTAAGTGTGTGAAAGGGCACGAGTGTGGCAGTCTTGGTTTGGCCAAACTTTGGTATCGAAAATACCCCCCTCCATGAACAATAACAACTCGCACGAAGAAAGCGACGATCTGGCAGCGCCGCGCTGACTGCCAGTTCGGTAACCACGGCGACGGCCGGATAAAGTAGAGCGCTATTAATTATTAAAACGATGTAAACAAGTCAAGGGTGCGAGTCAAGGGTGGCACAGTTGGTAACGCTGTGTCTTAGCAGTCAGCGCGGCGCTGCCAGATCGTCCCTTTCTTCGTGCGAGTTGTTATTGTTCATGGAGGGGGGTATTTTCGATACCAAAGTTTGGCCAAACCAAGACTGCCACACTCGTGCCCTTTCACACACTTACGGTAATTCGCCGTACAAAGGTCGTGACGCTCTCGAATTTCACTGGTACCGACATGGAAAGAAGTTATTGCGGGTCAAAATAAAAAACTGTATCTGGCCGCGGCGGCCGCAAATATCGCCCCAGGAGAAAAATAAGCGCACCATCTCAAAGTGCAACTCTTTCGCGTCCATATACTCCAGTTTCATGCCGATATCTCCATATTTGCGGCCGTGACAGCGAGAGGAAGAAGTGTCAAACTCACGGGCCGGCCCGCGACGGGCTCCCCGCAACAATGAATAGCGTAGCCTAAAGCGCGCTCTTAAATGCATTGTAATGTGCATAATAAATTGCAGTACCGGTATCTCTTTACTTAATACGAGGGCGCGTAAATATAGAATGAGAAAGTTTTTTTCACGTTTCACGTTGTGGACATACGGCGGCGAAACATTTTTTTGGGGGAATGGTCAGGTCTTGTGGGATTGCCTAAAAAATTATGACCTTGTACGCGCATGCGTCAGATAGCAATGAGCCAAAGACGCATGCATGGTGGAATTCGCCTACCATAAATGGAGTAAATTCGGGATGAGCAGTAGCCTACGCTTCAGCGTCTGGTAGCGGAGTATGGCGAGGCCTGCCTGATACCATTTTACAGGTGTTAGAGTTGGCTTCACCACTACAATCCCGAATGCGAACAGGCGAGCTCAGTCTGAAAATCACCAAGTTCTCTGACACTGAAGAAGTCCGAAGTTGTTCGGTCGGCAGGAAAGGGCGAAAGGCAATGACCATTAGCCTACCTTCTTCGAATCCCGGGAAATAGTTTACCAGTATGAAGTGCCCCTGCATACAACAGTCACTTATAAGTAAGTTATTACGTGACAGTTTTGAAGGTCCTGGCCAAACACATCTGGCGAAAGCGCCCTGAACTGCATCCTGCCTGCATCAGGATAATGTAGTATATGACCACACGTTGCCAACGTTGTTGCCCAATATTTGACCCAACGAAACATCGAATGCGTGTCATACAGCCCGGACCTAGCTCCCTGCAATGTTTTCTGTTCCCTTGTCTGAAATCGGTACTGCGGGGCCGCCGTTTTGGATCATCAACAGTCATTATGAAGAAGGCGGAGGCGGTTCTGAAGACGACGTCAAAAAACGGGTTCTAGCATGTCTTCCAGAAATGTTGGGCCAAGTGCATACAACTCAATGAGGACTTTGTGGAAAGACCCAATATCAACCTGGTCCCTGCTATGTGCATATCATATAGTAGTACTGTAACAGGATATGCACAACAGCCCTAGCAATATGCGTCATAATAACAACGCTCTGGTTTGAGGCTGATCCATCGTATAAGGTAGCATTACAGTAGGAGAGTGTCAGAGCAGGTCTTC
>KZ538206.1:82429-107936 GCA_000934665.2 Catajapyx aquilonaris | reverse complement strand
GCCCAGACATATGACTCCTATACTTAAATCGATCCTCTGGTGGCTAGGAAGGCAGTCATATACGTCGGGGCACTGAGTTCAGATACACCCTGTATATTGCTCAAGCCATTTACTGTTCGAAAATCCCGAAAAGTGATTGACGGTGACTAATTTTTGTTCTTTTATTCATGCTTATAATAATATTAAAAGCTAACTTCAATCAGAGAGTAACAGTAAGCTACGTATAAGGCGTCTCTGACTGACTTGTGAGGGAAAAGGACGCGCAAATTTATATTGAATGCTTGGTTCGGACTTACAAGTTATTATTCCCGTAACAAAGTACTGGGAAGTGGGACAGGCTATTGCTAGATTGCGGCAGTAATGGACGTAACATTCTCGACCTGGGTCATATTCAATTGCGCATTACTCGAAAATGCGTAAGAGGTATACCACTTGTGATTTTCACATATACATACCTGGCCTACAATATTGACCCGTCACGTAATTTTTGGGCCGATTGGTGATATGGGCATGTGGATAGTTCCGTTGCTTTGGCTCCCCCAATCAACCAACCAACGAAGAATATTCTGCCTCGATTGTGCGTATGGTTGTGGAGCACCAGGATACTTCTGGCAGGAAAATAAAATTTAAAAAAACACAATAATAATAATAATAATAATAATAATAATAATAATAATAATAATAATAATAATAATAATAATAATAATAATAATAATAAAGAAGAAGAAGAATAATAATAAATAAATCACGGAGAGGACCTCGCCCTTTTATGTAAAATATCTTGTCCGTATCTTCAAAGGACTCGTAAGTGGAAAACTAGGTGATGGTGGGTATAGCTGGGGCTCAAGGGGTTAAGGAAAATAAGCTTTTATTGTAGGCCTACGTTATATTCGCATATAAGACTTACGGCGATTTCTGAGCCATTTTGGGAGGGGGAAAGAGAGTCTTATATGCCGTCAAATATGGCAGTTATTTTTGTGTAGCTAGTTGTGCCCCGATCCAGGCGCCTCAGTAGGCTACTATCTACCATCAGGTGGGAGCAGGGCAGTTTCAATAGAATTGGACACCTTGTTAGGGGTGCAACTTGCTAAAAAAAATAACAGCTTCGACCGCAATTTCCTACAGGCCCTAACTAAAATGACCCACGAACTTGGAACACCCTGGGTAAGCTATAATGAAACTTCCCAGCAACTTCAGCAGTAGGGCGTAATGTAGCAGCAGTAGGAAAAGGTTGTTTTGAACTTTAAAAATTTACCGGTAGCAGTACAATATTGTAGTTATTCGGCTTTGTTGCATTAAAATTTATTGCAATTACTGTTGTCGATATTAAGTGGGTGCATTTAGTTGTGTTTAACCCTAGATATTTCATGTGTAAGATAAAAATTATTCATCACATACTTAATAGAGGAGGGGTAGTTATAAGGGGCGAATATCTTCACATCTTCTAACAATTGTTAAAATTAGTAAGCTAAATAATTATGTATTTCATAGCATATCATATTAGTCTGTATTATATTACTCTGTGCATACAAGGTTTTGTTTGATTTTTTCACTGTACAGCAGTAAAATGTGAAATAAAGTCTAATCTTTTGTGGTCTACTGGCATTATGCAATATTTTTAAAATTGGCATAAATTCATGCGACATTTACCCTTGGCAGGTCTAGTCCTCAAAGATCCATTCTTATTTCGACCCCACGGAATTAAAATGCATTAAAATGATAATTACAATGAACTTTTGCCAATTTTTTTACAGTATACAGTATAACAGGAAGTGCATGTTTATTTTGAATTAGCGATCATTTTAGGCATTGTTCAAAGAATGATTGTATATAGTCAATACATTGAAAAGTATTATAGAATAATTAATAAAAATTAAAATATGGATGGGGTCCGAAAAGACCCCACGGCACGGTTGCCATAACTTTCAGGCACGGCACGGTTCCAGGGTTAATGTTCGTGTGTCAATGGGGGAAATACAATCAATGGGTAAGAATTGATGCCTTCATAATTTTACCGCACTTGTAAGACTTGCAGGAAAAAAATGTTAATCATTGCTCAAATAAAACCAAGCATTATATTTGGATTTGTACAGGGTGGGCGAAAAGTCCCAGGACACCTGGGTTTTTTTGCCTGCAAAACAAACCTGTGCATGAAAAATGTGTCGGGGATGCTGGTGACATCATCTGGACACTGACAGAACTGTTTGATGAGGGGAGACATCTGAGGACCCCCAACCACACCCACAGTAAGTTAACACTGTTAACCTTATTGCTATTAACAGTGCAAGATGGCGGATACGAGAGGGTTCACTGTGGAGGAGAGTCTTGTGGCTACTGTGTGGGTCCACGAGAGGCCTCATACGGGAAATAACCTAACGCACACCATGCAGGATGTCAGGGCTCGTTTTGGTAAGGCGCCACCGAGAAGTAACAACTTGTTCAAGTGGGAGAAAAAAAGCATTTAGCAAGGGAAGTGTCTTTCACACTTCTTGTCTTTCACATTTCCCATGCTGAACACTTTTTTCTCCCACTTGAACAAGTTACTTCTTCTTGGTGGCACCTTACCAAAACGAGCCCTGATATCCTGCATGGTGTGCGTTATGTTCTTTCCCGTATGAGGCCTCTCGTGGACCCACACAGTAGCCACAAGTCTCTCCTCCACAGTGAACCCTCTCATATCTGCCATCTTGCACTGTTAACAGTGTTAACTTACTGTGGGTGTTGTTGGGGGTCCTCAGATGTCTCCCCTCATCAAACAGTTCCGTTAGTGTCCAGATGATGTCACACCAGCATCCCCGACATATTTTCCATGCACAGATTTGTTTTGCAGGCAAAAAAAGCCAGGTGTCCCGGGACTTTTCGCCCACCCTGTACTTGTGCTGGTCTCAGATGCATCTCGACAAATCTTACCATGAGCGAGGAATCCACTTGACCATCCGGTCCACGTTGTCAAACACACAGAGGGCAGGATGCAATGTCTCAATGGTGTCCCAGCAGGAGGATGAAGTAAGTTGGGCGCTATGGTTAATCCTCAGAATCTCAAGCTTCGAGCAGCTCAAAAGAAGCTGAAGCAAGCCGTCTGCAGTAATGAGCCAACAGGAGGATATGGTCATGCGGGTTAGTCGGGGGCGACTTGACCCAATGACCAACAAGGCATGGTCATCAAGTTTGGACAAGCTCAGTCCGAGGTACTCCAGCCATCTGACCACTGGCATTGTAGCGAAGAATAACGTGATGATCTCTTGGGCTGTCCTGCCTGTCATGCAGCCTATATAGGTACAAGCGACTCAGTATCGGCAGCGTGGCGATTCCTATCTGGAGGTGTCATAGCGGCATATCGCCCATCATCATAATGCTCAAGTAGTCCTCAAGAACCTGGCAATGTCTGATAAGCTGAAGCGACATTGGGTTCTTAATGTCTGCAACTTGCAGTACACGCAACTGCTTCCCAACTGCAGCCGTCACAACCTCCAACTCCAAGTCCTTATCGCCTTCGCCCCACTCCAGCCAGATGTCCGTCAGCTTCGGCCAGTCCCTTACGACCAGTTTCAGTCGCTCCACATGCCGCACCAGTCCATAGCAGTATGACATTAGGGCGAGCTTCTCTAGCATTGGGGAACCAACAAAAATGTCTAGGATATGCCGACTCTCCAGCGGTATCACGATGCGCCAACAGTTCAGCTCCTTCAACGCCTTACATCTGTAAGGAAACTATCAGTACCGGTACAACAATGACGAATGCAACGACTCACCTGTAGGCCACATTCTCAAGCGTATCGCATGAGTCGAACCAACATATGTTCAGTGCAAGCAACTCCAGTTCTGGTAGACATCGTCAGCATCTCCGCCACTTTGTCCGCACGTGTTTCCTCCCATCGCACCGCCCGTGCTTTCTTGATCCAGTCGTCCGCACATGTGACCAGCTGCCTTCCTCGCTTAACGCTGAAGTCATGAGCGTCCATTGTGAGTTCAGCCCACAGTGACTGATCCCACACCAGCTTCTCCCAGTCCTTACACACCAACGCAACCGATCCTCCAGCGGCAGATAGGAAAACACATGCAGCTGCATCTCAACGGGAAAGTTGCTGAAGACCAGCGTACTTCTTCTGTACTCGACATCACCCTTAATTAATTAATATTAGTTATATTAGGTTATTGTTGCTATTAATATATGATTCTTGGTTACCTCAGATTTCATAGCTTCCCTGCATGGCGTCCTCTCCAGCTCTATGGACCATCTTGTAACCTCCGAAAGCCCAGCATCTGCAGAGAGCCATGGTGAGACGCCAACAAATAACCGAGACTGGCCAGAGGACCTGCCCGACCTGGACTGGCGCCTCAAATGTGGCGCCGTGACGTCAGTTACAGACGCTCCGAAAGTTAATTTTAAAATTAACTATTTTAAATGTGAGTGCCACAATACACTAATTATTATATGAATTTTAATATTAAAGGCAATTTAAACTAAAAAGGCATTCGAACAAACAAAATGTGGACTGGTGACGTCCAATCGTGACGTCATCTAGACGCGGCCAAACTTTACTGCAGAATTAATCCGGTTTAATGAGTGTAAAACCGTACACTCATTAGTGCATGAATTTTAATATTACATGAAGTTTAAACTATAAGCTGGTTCGAATATAAACGGGAGTTGCAGCCGAGGCATGGAGGCGGCCATATTGGAGCTCGGAACGGTGTTTACAAATGGTGGACATCTGAAGGCGGACGTTGAAGTCGGTAATTTTTCTGCTCAATTTTTTCTTAATTATTACGATTAATAAGGCGTTTCCTTGTGTTACAGTGTACTGCTGTGATTGTGAGCAATAAAGAGAGAGCGTTAATCGTTAATTAGCCGCCACTAGAATGAGCCAGTTGACCCAGCACTTTGCCCAGCTCTTTGTGCGGAAAGAGGTGGAAGAGGAGGAAAAACTGTTCAAGCAGCTGGAGGAAAAGATGCTCACTTTTGCTGAGAAAGCGCACGAATTATTCTCAGGTAATGACCGGCAAAATCATGACTGAACTCTGGAAAAGCAAACAACATAACTATGGACAAACAAACACAGGACGACAAATCAATGAACTCTGGACAAACGAACAAATAAATGCTGGACAAAGAAACAAACAAATGAACTTTAGACAAGCTAACAAACAAATGCTGGACAAACAAAGAAATTCGGGTCAAAAAAACAATATAACTATGGACAAACTCAAGAAACCAAATGTATAGACTCTGTGGACAAACTAACTAATTCGGGACAAACAAACAACCAAACTCTGGACAAAAAAACAAACAAATGAACTTTAGATAAACCAACGAACAAACTCTGAACAAAAAAAACTCAGGAAAACGAATTAATGAACTCTGGGCTAACTAACACTGGACAAACGAACAAACAAACTCTGGACAAGCGAATGAACAAAGTATAGACAAACAAATGAACCTTAGACAGACAGGCAAACAAACTTTGGACAAACGATATTATTGAACAATAATTACATGATGAAATTATGATTTCAGGCGATGAGGGGCAGTTGGAGAAGGTGAAGGAACGTGCGAAGGCTCTGGACATGGTCGCACGCAAGCAAATGCTTCTGAGGGAGGTGGCTCAGGATGCTGATTTCGACATCGAGAAGCCCTTGGAGCAGCACAAAAAGGTGGAGTACGCCGTATGTAATGAGGAGTCGCACTGATGCATTTGCATTTGCAGGAGCTTCATCAGCTTGTGACTGCTGCTATGGCGCGGGATACTAGTGACAGCCTGGAGGACCGTGTGGCGGCTGCCATTGCCAGTAGTGTGGGAGAGGACAGGGAGGACGATGGCGAAGGGGAGGAAGAGGGCGAAGGGGAGGAAGAGGGCGAAGGGGAGGAAGAGGAGGACGACGCTAGAGGCACTGTGGACACCCTGCCACTAGACCCGATCACCAAGCTCCCCCTGTCTGACCCTGTGAAGAACACCAGGTGCGGCCATGTGTACGGGAAGGCGGCCATGATTGCGCTCATCCAGGGATCGACGTCCGTGAGGTGCCCCATTGTAGGCTGCTCCAACAAGCGCCCCATCAACCAGCGGGATCTGGTCGAAGATCAAGCCACGGCCAAGGCCATCCGCAAGGCCAAGGCCAGAGCCGCCTCTCAGAAGTAGCTGATCTGCAATCATTGTTCAAGTGACAATTATCTGTTACATTTCTTTTGGTGCCTTATTGTCCTGAGAACAATTTCAGCAGGAATGTGTGCAACTTTCAAATAAAAGATGGTAACAGTATTCGTAATTAAAGCATTTTTTTTTGCACCTGAGACTCACTGCATTTTAAATTTCAGCATACACATTAGAGTTGTATGATTTCATTACTGGCAGGGATTGCATATCTTTTAAATTTAATAGGCCTATGCATTATAATATGTATTTGTTTACTTATATTTTTGTTAGTTGATTTATGCTTATTAGTTCATTTTCTTATTGGTTCATTTATTTATTTCACTATTTTGTTTTCATATTTATTCATTATTTTGTTTTCATATTTTAATTGCATTATGTTGCGGGCGACACGGTGGCCAAGTAGTTAGCGCCGCAGCCTTCCACCTCTAAGGTCCCGAGTTCGATCCCCGGGTCGGACGGAGGATTCTTATGTGGATAGAGTTTTGATGGGTTCTCTCCGTGTTCGCGTGGGTTTTCTCGGGGCTCTCCCCTTTCCTCCCACTATCAAAATCGATCACATTACAGGCAAATGATTAAAATTGGTTATTCAAAAGATGATCCCCTAAAGAGGCCCAAGGGGCCTATCACGGAGTATCCATTATTATTTTTATTATGTTGATTGTGCTATCATGCACACACAAGGACAAACTCTACCAGGCAGCTATACTTTTTGAGGTGGTCAAACTCAAAACAAGGAGGATTGTACAGTAGTACACAACCATGTGAATCAGAAATAAATTCTTCAATGCCCAAGTGGTCATTATATACTTTATTTTTTGAAAGGTTGTACATTGACAAGCACTTGCCCTTCTCATACATAATCTGAACCTGCCCTCTTCAATTACATAAGAACACATTTAAAACTGTGAACAAAAGAGTAGATTTGGACCCCAAAGTTCACACCAAAACATAAAATGGGGTAGACTGTTGTCATAGCAGGGCTGTAGTAAACAGGCAGGGCGATTTTATATAATTTTTTAAACATAAGGGGCTGAATGTTAATAATAAACTAAGCAGTCTTATTCCATTACCAATGGGGAAACCATGGGGGATCCTATGCACAGTTAGGAACCACATTCACAGGCCATTAGTACGTACAGAACTCCCAATTATTGCCCCAACTTTGGCAGAAAAATCATATACAGTGGTTCAGTCACCAGCTGTGAAATATCTTATCATTTTATTTCTTGAAGCACAAGCCTTCATCAATTACATTTAACTTCTGATAGCAAAGCAAACTTTTAACTTGACATGAGCTACTAATAAAATAAACATTCCAAATACTGTGATAATTTGGTCTTACATGAATTAAAATTCCACAAGGTTTATGTTTGAATCATTTTGAAAGTTTAGAAGAGTAATATGAAGAAAGTAAATGCAATGTGGCCACTCCTGTGTTGGCAGTACCACTATGAAGCAACACAAATAAATAAAACACTAAAACTATATGCTGCCTGTACTTTTTGTCCATGAAACCTTGCTGGTCACAGGTTCATATCCTGGACAGAAGTGGCATGGCTATGGTTGACATGCAGCACATAATGGCAGCACCGACCAATCGGGATACATGTGCGTCAACTGCACATTCATGACACCCCTATCAAAGTCATGTATCTGTGACATGTGGACAAAGGTACAGGCATACCTGGTTTCATGGATATGTACAACTATACACTATATTTCTTGTTGCTGCATACTGGCTCTGTCAGAACACGTGAACACTCCCATACTTATCTATATGGTTAGTCAAGTAGGTCAATAAAAGTCACAAATTACGGATTCCCCCAGCCCTCCCTGGAAATGGAACCCAGCAGATTCACAATAACAAATGGTGTTGTCACTAAACTACAGAGGCTAAGGGGGATTCCATGAAAGTCATGAAAGATTCACTTCCAAATTTGTAACACGGTCTTGAACCAACTTTCCATTTAAGTTTGTGACTTCATAACCCAGGAGAAGCATTGATAGTGCAAAACATGAGTGTGACAGGACCATGATTAGACTGTGACATAGTACCCCATGACTGCATCCTTTTCTCTCATCACTACAGCCCAGCTTTGCTATAATTAGGATTAATCATTGCAGAATAGTCATGTGTCAATATTTTGCATCCTATCTACAAAATTACACATCATGAGGTGTCAGAAGATGTGAGAGCGAGGCTCTCGATAATTGACAGTCACGTGTACAGAAGTGAAAAATTCTCCGACACCTCACCTTTTCGCTACAAACAAACATCCTGCAGGCACAACTACAAGGGTGACTTCCTTCCAAATAATGATAGTTACCTGAATACAATGCACTTTTCCATTGAGTCACATAAAATGCTTAATTTCATTTGCTCTCTTGGAAGACCACCCTCTGTGGGGCACTTTTCAGTTATGCCTATGCACATCAACATATCGTAAGACCTCGTTCCTCAGAAACCAACGTTGCACTTTCCTCAATGTGAGCAAATATACTGGGGTGCAGCTCAAGTACAGGAATTGTCCTGCCAATCAAGACGATTCCATGCCTCACATGCAGTTGGTTCCAGCCAAAGTAATGTGGTAGAAAAGACCTACCATCGTGCAGGTACTGATTTACACTTTGGGTACTTCAACTATCGAAAAGACATCAAAAACAAACTTTTTCATTACAAAATTTGGTCACCAAGAAGGTAATACACGAATCTGTTGACAAATAACTATGATTTGAATGCCGGACTGCATCCGGACACAACCCTTTTCTTACGACATGGAGAGAGACAAGGGGAAACAAAGTGGCACCTTGAAAAGTACCTTGTAATACATCACACAATTTGATGCCTAGGCTCAAAGACTATATCACTAGCTCAACACTAAGCTCACCTAGAACTCGACAAAAAAACAAACTGAACCTTCTGCAGTTCAGACATTGGGAAGAGTGCACTACTATTGTTTGCAAAATTCCAGCAAAGTAATTAGTTCCAGGATTCTCCAAATGTTAACAGGAAATTTATGGAATAAGCTTGTTACAATTACATTTAGGTCCCTAAAATCAAATCCTAAGTCAATCCATTATTTTTTTGTCTTTCCTCTTTTTTTTCTTTAAATTACAAAACATGTACATGATGTTATGTTAGTGAAAAGATGTTTCAGGCATGTCAGAAATGCTCAACTGCTCAAAATTTTGCTTAATTAGCACAATTAGGATTTGAATTTTTTTTTTGGTATATCAAGCTTATAATAATACTTCTACTTGTTAAGCACCTTGTATACCTGCAAAATGCAGATACAGCCAAGATTGTGAATCTTTGGCAAGATATTTTTTTTTGAGGTGTCGTGTCATTTCATGTCTCTGCAGAGGAAACTGCCCTGTCTCAGAGGAAAGCACTGCAAATTGGTACAATGGCGTGTCCTGCAGGGCCCCCCGAGGTACTATGTTGTAACATGGCACAGGGACTGAAAAGACTACTTGAACATCTCTGAAACCCTATCATCTATAACATCTTAGAAAATCAATCTTTCTGCAACCCATCTCTACATATTTCCTTGCTGTCGTTCCTCTTCTAACATCGCATCCAACTCGTTTGTAAGGTCGGCCAGCATTGATCCGATGTCATTCAGGACATCACCGCTCTCAAGGGCACGGCTGATAATACAAACCACAGTTAAATACTGCATCATTTCCATAACAGCTTCTAATCAAGATACAGTAAAACTCCTATAAGTCGAATCTCCAAGGGATCGGAAAAAAACTTTGAGGTACAGAAGATTCGAGTTAGAGAAGTTTGGATTTTTTAAAAGCACATAACTCTATAAGGTAGCCTACCTTTATATCCAGCAATGAAAGGTGTTCAAAACTTTAAAATAACTGTCACTATCACACTTACAATGTTCCTCGTTGTTTTGTTGTAAATAAGAAAATCTCTGTTATGGACATTTGCCTACTCTTAGATTCAAGGATTCAATTGTCACAATCGAGTCAAACACTCTTTTCGATATGTCTGGTAGACGGAGATCAGGAAATTGAGCCTTTCTGTACATGTGGCCTACTCTCAACCCTTAGGGTGGGAAATGAGAAAAGTTTCAGTACTCGCCAACATGAACTTCGACTTAGGGAGACTGAAAATGCATTGATATCCCATCGTAAGGCCCTGCCTGCACTTCGAGTTATAGAAATTCGAGTTAGGGAAGTTTATTTTCTATTCTTTTACATTGTGACCAACCAAGCTCATCATTTTCTTCGACGTATAGAGATCTTCGACTTAGGCAAGTTCGACTAGAAGTTTTACTGTATTTACCTGCCATGTGTCCTTCGATTTAACCTAGGTGGTTGGGGCACCTGACCCTCGACTTCTTCGCTCTTGTGAGGGGGGCTGGGAGAGTGCGAACCCATGGCACCACCACCCTCCATAACACTCAAAGTTGGATGTGGCCGTGTGGCACGCTGCTTGATTGTCCCCGCATTCTCATTGGCAAAAGGCATTGAGTCAGACTCAGTGCTTGATGTCGACTAGAAAATAAGACAAGTCAACACATGAAATTTCCTGATTCCAAACAACTGCACTTACCTTAAAACTGGCATCAGAGCCATTTCTCCTTTGGCGAAAAAGGGGACCACTCCCAAGCTCCGAGTCAGACAAGTCGCTTCCACCACCTGGGCTGGGATCACGCGATGATCTTTGACTCTGAGAGCTTGTAGTGGAACCAGAGGCTGACTTTGGAAGTGTTCGTGGTAATGTGTTGCATTGCTGCTTGCTCTGTGCAACTTCAAAACGCTCTCTGACACTACAGACACTGGTGGAGCCCCCTGAGCTGGGCGAGTCGGACGTGTCACTCCCAAAGTTGTCATCTGTTGCTATGGATGGTGGAGGTGGTGGAAAGTCCTCACAGGACCCTTGCTGAACACTGAACAATGATGGTGATGGCTGCTGCTCTACAACATTGGCTTCAATAGGAACATTACTAGTGTTTTCACCACCCTCACAATCCAAACCCACAGTGTCCTTGTTCACAAAGTCGCTTGTTTCTTTCATGGAATTTGTCCTTTTTGGAGGGAGTGGGGGATGTGTTTTTTTCAATGTGCCAGTCCAATATGCACCTTTGTTGGTGCCACCTTCACAACCCTCGAAGTACTTCTCACGTTGCATGGGATCACGAGGAAGGCTCTTGTAACATTCCACCAAGGTTGGCTTATGATAGTCCTCTATATACATAGGTCCAGCATTGGCTTCAACTGGCCTTGCCTTGTTGGCCATAATCTTGGCTATTGGTCGGGGCTTCACCATGCCTTTGGGTCGGGGAAGCGTGCCACCACCACCCCCTACGCCTCCACCTTCATGAAGACACATCACCTCATTGGTCGGAGTAATATCCCCGTCGTCAAAACTTCGCTGCGGCCAACCAACTGGATAACCCTGTGGGTCAAAATGACGTGGTTCACCATAGAACGAATGAAATGTGTAGGTTGGTTCTTGACCACGCTCGCTCTCCAGGCTCTCTAAGGATTTCCCACGAGGACTACGAGCCTGTGGAGAGGGCCCAAACTATGATCAAACTAACGTGACTTGATCCAACTCCTCAATAGTATTGCTTTAAACTAACTGAATGTTGTGCAAAATGAGATCTCCTTTCTTACCTGCACAGGAATTACATCTGGTTGGTAAAAGGCTTGCTCCGTGAAGCAGTGGGTGGCAAAGGTTTGCTGGGTTCCAGCTCCATGCACATAGTAGTTGTTTTCTCCCAGTTCCCAACGAGGAATCCGAGTCGGCACTTGATGAAATGTACGGAATTCGGAAATGTTGTGGTATCCCTCCTGCACAGGCGAGTGTCCAGTGGCAGTAGGGGTTATGGTAATTTCCTGTGAATGATAGGTTGTGTTTCATGCCCACTGCCAGCAGGGGGGAGGGGGTATTTTTACCTGTGTCTGATACTGTGGAGCATATCTTGGATCTGGAGGACAGGCAGGTACCCTCTTGCCAGCCAAAATGTCTTTTACCCGTTTGATAGCTAAAATTATTTTCTTCTGGTGCCCCAACTTGACAATACCAATATCCTCTAAGTCCTCCCAAGTCAACTGTGTCATTTGCTCAACAGTTTGGTAGCCTTGTGCATTCAGTGTTGGAAAGTACTCTTCCAGTCTCAGCATATGTAACCATTCCTCAAGGCTTGGCTGTAAATAAGAAGTTGTGACAAAACTAGTTAGGAGGTATTACATTAATCCCACATTCAGCTTCATTAAGGTCATAGGTTGTGTTAAACTCCTTCGCAAAATTTAAGAGCGGACTTTAACAATTCAACCACAAGAGGCACTTAGAACAAAAGTGGCCTAAGTCCACAAAAAATTAAGCTCCAAAAATTGACCTGAACTGCTCCATGGCATAGGCAACTCTCTTTGGAGCATAAATAAGATTGGTTTAACCCTCGGACGGTGACGTGGGCACTTTTTGTGACCAACGACCCTTTTTTTGCTATAACTTGGCAAATTTAGGACATTCGAGATTCATCTTTGAGAACATTTTCGTTTGACTATTTCTGTGATGAATGACGTTTAGTTTAAATTTTTTGAGCAAATAGCACGACCAGGAAAAAATAAATTAGGCGGCAATGCGTAGTTGGGGCCTGACCAAGATCCGGTCTGGCAGCTCCCGGTGGCATCCCAGGCCGCCATGGGGTGGAATCCCCCTACCCCTGGGAGTTGGCCCCGACTGATTTTCTTTCCGATTTTTTTTCTGATCGCACTATTTTCTCAAAAAATGTAAACTAAACGCTATTTGTCGTAGAAGGAGTCACACTATGATTGTCTCAAAGGTGAAGCCCTAATGTGCTATATTTCGCCAGATATATCAAAAAATATGGCTTGGTCACAAAAAGTGCCCACGTCACCGGAGAGCGAACATTTTGCACGTTCACATTTCGCATGCTGAGGGTTAAGTCCTAAGTTGGACATTTAGGCTAACCAAAATGTCCAACTCAGGACTTACACCAATTTTGCACCAACTTGGGAGTAGCCAACTGAGCATGATGGCGGTTGTATCTCGAAAGTGGCAAAAATGGACTTGGGCCACTTTTGCTCTAAGCACCTCCTATACCATAGCACATCTGACGAAGATTAGTAAATCATTTCAATATTCATGCTTCCTTACTGGAATGTAATCAGGAAGTCCATCGGAAATGTTCAGTTGAGCTATTTCAGCTTTGAGTTTTTTCCTATGATTTGGTTTCTTGATCCCAATGGCAGTGAGGTCCTGAAAGAAGGCAACGACATTAGAAATGGCATCCAGTAAGATTAGAATGGTTAAACTATGATCCTGGGTGTTTCATTACCTCAGGGGTCATTCGAGATATGGTTGGCATATCATATCCTGCCTGGATGAACAGGTGATAATATTCTTCATAATGGAGATCAGTGAGCCAGGCATTGAGTACATCATGATCCTATGAAGGAAGAACAACAAACTTGAATTTTACAGATTCAGATAACAACATTAACACAAATGTCACATCATTTGAAAACCACAATTTTTAAAATGCATGTATCCTAATGTGAAGAGCTCTGGCATAATCAATTCAAAAAACAACAACATTATATTGGACCTGGTATTGGGCCATAAACTTTTTAAGTGGCTTGTCCTTCTATGCGCAATATCTCCACATATGATTTTATTAATGGCATGCTATATGCTACAGCTTCTCAGCCTGAAAACAGATGTGAATGTGCTCACAAGTCCATTGTATATCTCACTCCGAGGAAAAGGTCACCTTCCAGGGCTTTGTATTTATAAGCCACCTTTGTGTCCCAATTGCAGCTGGAACCTAATGAGAAGTTTGCTTTGTAAGAGATAAATAGAGGACCCCAGGACAAGTCAATAAGAGAAAGTGCCCCTGCTCTCAGGAGCCTCCCTCAACCCTCCATTTGTGGTTTTGTCCACGATCGAAACTCATGCACCATTGTGCAATGTAGAAGAATCTCTGCTTATACCAGGCTAATCCAATGTGATCCTGCAATTCAGCATTTTGGGCCTCGGGGTCAACCCTCTCTCATTCCCTAGCTTGCCTCTCCGCATCCACTTATTTGAAATTTCCTCTTCAGTTTCCTGAGGAATCTGCATGTTGGGAGTCGGGGGGGGNGGGGCACTCTTTCTACCCTAACTATATCGGTAGTGCCCAAAATTTCTGCCAATAGCGTACTCAGTTTGAAACATGGAAGGCAGCCAGTAGAGAGAATGGGGCTCCAGATGCTATTCACAAGCCGTTAATTTCTTAACATTGTTTACGGCTCGGAGGAGAAAGGAAAGGCTTGACCCATTTACTTTGCACTTAACAAGATTGGATAACAATAGTGTTTACAAAAAATTGTCTTAGTTTCTGACACAACGGTTGAACTGCAGTTACTTCAGGCAACCCGCAAACTTTTTCGCGTCTACAAATTACTTTATCTTTCATTGGATAGTAACGCAAGTGGGGTAGGTGCTACTATTGTTTCGAGTGAGAGAAAAGGGCCTCGCACTTTCCTTAGTTCATGAAAATCAAGTTTGTCTTGGGTTCGATATTCCATAGGTGTCGCAATAACAGTTGTTATCTCAAGTGTGTATGTCAAGTATCTCTTAACCCTTTGAGACACCTCGTTAGATGCTAATGCGTTTCCCTTTGAAAAGCCATGTGACATAGTCACTGCGCATCAGGTAGGCAGGAAAAAAATACAACAAAGTGATTCCTCACACACTTACAATATAGTTATGAGGTATTTTCATCTTGCCATCACCATGGCACATTGAGCAAATCTTTGAAAGCAGTAACAAATAATAGTGCAGAACTGCCACACCAAAACTATTTCGACTCTGTTGCACACTTTAAAATATTTAAAAAATCGGCGGCACGCTGTAGCGCATGGCTACCTGAATCTGTGCACAATCATTGTTGTGCCAGTATTGTCTCACAACAATGTACCCAAATTGTTACCTGTAATATTACAAGTTGTTGGCGTTAGAAAAACCAATTACTGCCCGTTTGCCCTGAAACTGATAAACTGTTCTGAATAAGAAAATGGCACAATTACTGATCGAAGGCTTTGATGTACAGGGTGTCCCACAAAGTATGGAATCATAGGAGTTTCCTGTTACATTGTTGTAGTGTATGGTTACATGTACTGTATATGGTAACCATATACGGGTGCTACCCAAAATTTCCGAGAATTTGATTATAAAAACATTAATATTTATTTTTAAGTCCTAATTTCCACTCCCACCTTCAAAGTAGTCACCTTGGTCTCGAATACAACGATCCCACGAATGTCCCATTTTTGGAAGCACCCAAAAAAATTAGCCAACTGTAGCGTGTTCAGCACCTGATGCTATTTTGCTTAGATCTCTTTAGTGGAGTCAAAATGCAATTTTCAACTCAATTTTCATTTGGGGGAAGAGGTAGAAATCACATTGGGCCAGGACAAACGAACAGGGAGGGTGGGGGACAGTGGTCATGTTGTTTTTTGTCAGGAAGTCCCTGACTACGCGTGAGGTGTGTGCAGGTCAGCAGGTGCATTGTCATGTTGCAGCAACCAGTCTCCGTTCTTACACATCTCTGGCCATTTGAGCCTCAATAGTCTCAAACCATCGCAGTAAGACTTCCTGTTGACAATAATTTCACCAAATGGAAGACGTTACATAGTACAATTCCTAAAATGTCAAAGAAAATGATCAGCATTGAGTTGATTTTGCTGCGAACTTGGCGCGCCACCTTTGACGCGGTTAAACTACTCATATGTTATTGCATGTCTTACAGCTTGCTCATCAAAACCCTTGTTCAACATTCGGTGGGTTCCAGCCGAAGTTTTGTTGAGCTGGAAGCAAAATTTAATACAAATCCTTTGCTCCCTAACATCAGCCATTTCGAAAAATCGCAGAAACACAAGAACACGGTGTCCAGAAAACTGCTGAAATTCGGAAACATGTGCACCTATGAAGACTATATTTTTCAGACTAATAGCTGCACCTAGCGCCCCCTAGCATCACAAGTTCGTACCTTTACTGGTTTGCACGGTATATCCAAATTCTCGGAAATTTTGGGTAGCACCTCGTACTACAACAATGTAATACTTGAGGGACACCCAGAGAAAAAAATCGCACAGACGCGCACGCGCTGACGTCAAAGAGCGCGCCATTACAATGGGCCGGATCCATCAGAGCTGCTTATTCTTTGGCAGTTTCGCGTTTGTCCCTTGTAGAGGATAGTAGCTAGCAGTCATCCATGGTGTTTTTATGTTGCAAATGCGGGGGAAAAAATCCTAGCAAAGGGTTAAAAAGAGGAATATATATTTTCAACCCAATCTGTCGCTTGTTAATCCTTCGAATATATGCTTGTTTTGGCGAGAGCACCAGAGGTCGTTATACTGCACTGTACAAAATACGTCGAGTCTGGTTGGCTGTAGGGACGTCTTAACAAACCTACATATATCCCGATCCTCAGGAACACAGTATAACACCCTGCAGTATCCTACAGTACTGTACCTATACTGTCTATGCTACAATGCGCTATTTTCACTGGCTCACTCGGAATTGAACATCCGCCCGTAGCAACCAGGAAAGCTTACGGCTCGCATTAGGCGCCACACTTCCGAATAATGGCACCACCTTCTGAGAGTGCGCCGCACTAAAAATGAATTTGGGAAGGCACTTTTGCGGAGCAAACGGAAATGGGCAAAAATAAAAGGCAGAGATTTCATTTACTCGAGAGGAAGTCAAGTTGATTCCGTGCACTCTCCCGAGGGAGAAAGCTTTTGATGCGGTATTCGCTCTAAACCATTACCTGACACAACTCGATTGTCACGACTACTCTGTCTTGGACTCGACATCGTAAATAAAAGTAGCGCATGCTCGCAACGTTTGAAATAGCAGAGCAGGTCAACACTTAAACGCGGGTGTCATCGACCATGCGCCCATGGCAGGTGCACCCCCTTACGGGTCGCGATACGGGTCGAGTGTATATTTAAGTGATTACTGTTATTTTGGCGCGAAGTTGTAAATAAACAACAATATGAAGTGCGATTTTTGTGCTAATACTTGAGTTTTTAGCTAATTTTAAACCTCCCACCCATTTAGACTGTATGAACTTCGAAAAATCGATTTATTCGGATTCACATGACAGCAAATGGATTAAAATGTGTGCTGCCTACTGCTATAGAACCTATAGTAAGTGTACTGTACCTTGAATACTGTATATATAATTATATCGCAGAGCTTCCGTGTATAGCTTACCTATTCTAAATATTGCATTATTAATCAATGAACCTTATATGGATATCCGTGCTTATCTACATGACAGATGAGTGATTTATCTACGTGCAAAAGTACGTGTGAATCATCATGTACACCAAGTTATCAAACACTTGCTCAGTCGTCCCCAGATGGTCAAGTGATGCAACCCAACGCTGAAAATGGGCCGCGTTCGCTATCCACTAAGTCGATTGTTAATACTCAGCATCCACAGGGGGTAGAAAAAAGTATCTGGATTTAACAAACTGGTTTCTTCCATTTTAAGAAATAATCCAGCCTACGCATCGCTACATTATGCCAAGCAGCATTGTATGTATACGGGTCAGGACTACAGATACGCCTTTGTTTGATAGGGAACACAAGCCCAGATAGACAGCTCGACGCTTCCCTGATGAGATAGGCACTTCCTAGTGACAACAAAGTTTTAATGTTCACCTTTTCGGCCACAAAACGTACCCTCGTGGCTTGACAAACGTGAAACCTGGCCACGTGAGGGCGCAACCCAAAGGCCCATGCAAATGCTGACTAAACAAGTTCAGAACTGGTTCAAGGTGTGTTCTCCACCCGAAAATGTCATTCCATATCCAGTAGTGTTGCACGCACGCACACGCACACACACACACCCACAAACCCGAATTCCAAATGCGTGTCGCCGCCGGTAAAAAAGTAAAATAAATTGGGTCCGTCCTTTTTTAGTGTCCACGTGTAACGTTCGTTCGTAGCTTTTAGTCCACTACACGATTGTTGTCAAAGGCAATACGTTTATCCCCGTCAGCTAGTGGTTCAAATCACGTCTACCAGATCGGAAATGATTGCATTCACTTGCCCCCCCCCCCCCANCCCCCCCCAGCAAATGGTGGTCTCCCCAAATCCCATTTCCGCACGTGGCTGTTTTTTACTGTCTCGTTAAAAGTATTATTCACACGGAAAGTACTACACGAATGCAAAAATGCCGGCTATAAAGTCAAGAGTGGAAACTAGGTCTCCGTTGTAACCAGACAAGTACAGTATTGTATGAACGTCCTTACTCAAGGACGTCCCCCTGCTACTGCACATGGTTACTGCATACGGTATTGCAGTCAAACTTGAAAGATGCCTCCGTGCATTGCGACGCCAAGAGCAGCTTCACAATCGATACGCAAGCGACAAGATTTTCCCCACCAACGCATTACAAAATCACTACGGAAACGTGCAACAGGCTGCGTCTGCCCACCCCGCCATACTGCCAAAAATGGGTACAAATATTATTGAAAAAAAAAAAAAAATCCACCTGTCTGCTGCGGTACATCCGTGACCCGCTAAGAAGGCAGGTGGTACCCGCGTCGAAAGGAACCACATGGAGAAGGACTTGAAGTGAACTGAGGCAGAGGAGCCCTTTTCCTTCTCAACTTTTCCCACCCCCCGCCCCATCCGCCCCTAAGCTCTTCATGATGCATTCCGAGTGCAGCGCACGCGTTACTTGACCAAATACAGCAGCAGCCAGATGAGAAGGCCCTGCAGTTCGCTTGCTTACAAATGAATCCACGCCCCATGGCCCTCCGGAGAGGACGCTGCCCTTTTCGTCCCTCGCCCACCCAAAATGATGCTTTCCGCCATTTTGCGGCTTGATGCCATTTACGCATAATTCTATGGCGCCATCAGCCATGTGGTCGCCTCTTATTGCCCCGTGGTCACTTGGAGATGAAACCAGTCTGTGCAGGCTAGTACCGACTGGAAACCAGTGGCAGCCAATAAAATTGATTACCGGTAGGATACTCCCGACTACAGGAACGGCCTTTGTCGAATGGGCCTCTCCGGTTCGAGTTGATCTGCAGCATGGGCGTACTCGATAGGATCCGTTTCTTATGCAGCAATTAGACAACAACTACATATTGTGTGGATAAATAGTTGTCAAACATGCACCAAAAAACAAGGAAAATGTGCAAAAATTAACAGCCGGAGTTGGCCAGGGCCTGCACATCATTCGTGTTTGCTCAATAGGCACCATTGTTCACCTGACAGGTGACAAAACAACTGCCCTCGGTCTCGCGGCATATGCTCTAAGTGCAACGGGTAGTCAGGTAGAAAACAGTCGTAACCGTAACACATCCGTAAGCTAAAGAGCTGTAAACAATGAATGCACCTCGAGTTAGGCGTCGAGTCTATATGCACCTGGTGCCTCTTCTTTAAACGTCTTCATCCAGCATTCCCGGACAAAAGTTGGCGAATTTATTGCCGGCCGTCATCGATACCCAGGCTGGAAGTACCGCAGTAAAAATTTTACTCTCGCCTCTGCCGTGCAGTAAAAGACTCTTTTACATCTCCTCCCTGGCCAACCCGGTGCCGTTTTCCACAGTCCCTCTTCTTTCCTTCGCATTTCTTTTTCCCCCTTTTGCTCTTTGGCTCTTCTTCTTTCCCAGCCAACTAATGATAGTCAGCTCACCTACCAGCAGCCAAGCGCCAAAACCTATCGAACAATATTTTTCCAAGGATGCGATGGTGCAAATGTTACATTGGTCACTCCAACACACAGCCGCTTCTTTCAACTAACGATCATGTGTACTTTTTTTAAAAAAATTTTTTAGCACAGCTGGACTTACATTATAACTTCACATGAACATCCCCCAACGCGAAGTCACGACCACCCTTTTTTATGGATTTGCAACAGGTAATTGGGATCTCAAGTGTGTGAAAAGTCTCCATAACTCATTAACCAGGACTAGAGGTGGGCATCAACCTCTTCGTTTTTTTCTGCTTCCTCCTTATTCACTCCGGCCATACCAGCCATCCAAAACTGGATCTCCTTTCCTGTAAATGACTATGTGGCTACCTTGTTGGCAACGGGAGCTTTTAATGATTTTACTTTCTGACCATAAGTCATCTTCACTCATCCATCTTTCAGCCCTTATCACGGTTTTCATCAAACAGGCTGTTTTCATGCCTTTTCATACAAAAACTAAGAAAGTGCTAAATAAATTTACTGAACTGATGAGAATGCTTGACCAACCTCAAGAACACCTGCATCCTGTTACCAATCATCAACCTTCGCTCGTACGAGTGATATTCTCTTGAGCCATTATCATAAATGTGATCAAACGTCCCTTAGAGTTTCTGATCTGTGGACTCAGGGTAAGTTTAAAAATATCCCCCTGCTCTATCAATGTTTTCAAATTGTAATCCAGAGGTCAGAGTATTATCAGCTCCTTGCTTATAATATTGATATAAAATGCAATACATGTACCGGCTTCTTTTTGTTCATCCTCAACTTGCAAGGCCATCTGAGTAATTACAAATCAAAGGTTGTTTTCTCGGGCAGTAGGCAAACGCGATTCATTACCACTTGACAGGATGATGTAATTACAGAATTACTTCATAGAGTGCCAGATGTGAAGTGGTGGTTCTCAGTGGGACAAAGTAGCCTTCTCTAGTCTCTTCGTCCAGTAAGTGGGTCAAGAGATCTCCAACTTGCACACGCTCCCCAACTTTCGAGCAGAGCTATAGGTGCACTTCAGGCCCTTTTTGTCACTTCTCTCCCTACAGTCTCACCTAGCCACCCACTTTGGAACAATCCAAGCTTTGAAGTGCACGGCAATGTCGCAATAGCACATGATAAATTATGCAGCATAATATTTTCCCCTTCGGCGCCGCAGGGACTCATGTATAGTCTACACAAAAAATCTGCGATTCCTGCATGAAGTCTGACCTTCACTAGCATATTGAATGATTGACAACAGCATTTCTGACTTGAAGGTCCAACTTAGATTTTAACCCAGTCAGAGCACTACAGAAGATCCAGAGCATGCACAAATTGGAAGTTGTGTAATTCCTCATTGAACTTGAAATGGTCACAATCCGTCACAATTTATTAATAAAATGCTCAATACTTACAGCAATCCCGGCCATCAACATCTCTGCAACATTTAGGTTGCAGATACCTGCATCTTCCCCTCTTTCTAAGCTGCCACTGGAGCAAGAGCTGGAACTTGGATAGCTGTGACGCAAGGAGCCTCCAGAGTGACTTGACTCATACGACTGGCCTGAGAGTCTATGGGCACTTGGCACCTGCACAAAATTGCCCAGTATTCATAACTTGCATAACATTGTGGTAATGCTCAACTTACCTGTCCATAGCTGTGCCCTGACCTCCCCTCAGACACTGAGCCTGAAGCTCTTCCGCTGTCCAGACTTGTGGTACTATGACGACACCCACCACTGCTTCCTGAGCCTGATGACCCTGGGCTGTCTCTTCCGGGGCTCTATAGAGAAAGAATACAAATGTGTTTTGCATAAGATATTATAGGCCTTGCTTGCACTTTTAAGTTATAAAACAGCCAAAAATTACCTGAGTTACATCGATGCCTTGGTCTTCTAATGATAGTTGGTGCTGATATTGTTGGGCAGTCATTGCATAGTATTCCCTGTTGTCATTTTGGTAAATCTGTGGAGGTGGCACACTGTTCACACCACGCCGCATGATGTGGTTCATTAGGAGTGCAGGTTGTTGGCCCTGTGCACCAGAAAAATAATTATAGCAATAACTCAACAGAAACAAAGTTGCCCATTTCATTAGTGGACAAGTTCTTACCTGCATTCCTGAGAATGGGACGGCAGTGAAACTGGGATGTTCTGGTGACTGGGAAGGAACTCCTCCTGGAAACCTATTTGCATACACACCACTGTGGTCACATGTGTCTGCAACTGTAAAGAAAGACAATGACACATTGATATTTCGCTATATAGCTTTCTCAAAGGGGTTTGGTGTCATAATGAAATCCCAATGGCCTGGGATGATAATCCCTATATTTTGTATTTAAAAATTTCCTTCCTGTTTAAAATTACAAGCGAGTTATGGCAGGTATTGCAAAAGCCACTTCTCATCCAATAATGCAGATAGAGAAGGTCTAGCAAGCGAGAACCTGTGCCAGCTACGAATAGTAGTAGTAGTAGTAGTAGTAGTAGTGTTAGTGCACCGCCCATTTTAATGGACATCTGGCATGGTACCTTTATTACTTTTTAAGGTGTACAAGCTTCTTGTTAGTCCTTTTCCGTAAAGCCCGGGTACCGCGAACGAGGAAAGGGTAACTCCCAGGAGGGAAATGTGCTAATGTAATGTCTGTAACGGTACATTTTGTGAACTCCCCCGGGTGGATTAGTCTGTCAGAGATTCCATCCCAGACGAAGCCAGAGACGACCCAGCTCTGCACGAGATGAAGGGGGGAAAGCCCGGGTTTGGGATCTAACACGAGACCCTTACATCCGTGGGCGCGAACGTTACTGCAGCGCCACTCCGCTCCCCATGCCAGCTACGAATTGTTAGTTTTTCAATAATTCTGATCCAAAAATGCCCCTGGTGGCGTGACAATGTGTTATCAGTGACACTCGCAGACTGGCAACAAGAGGACACGCATATTTTTTGCTCACATCAGATAAAACGGTATATAGAAGTTAAATGATATTATGGGACAGTCTCTCTTGACAACTGTCAGGTTTCAGATTGGTTCAACATTATTACATGTAGCAATATTCATTTCATTTGATGTCATTAGGTTAAAATTTAATGCTGATCGCAGATTAATGAACATTAAAGCTGAATTTAATTTTGGCTCAAATATTTACCTCCTGCCATAACAGCCTGGCTCCATCCAAGAGGCGCATCATCGAATATGCAATATACTTATGCGCTACATGACCAAGGGCCAAGTTATTGTTTGACCTGGCGTAACTGATCCCTCACCCTCAACAACTGGCTCAAGCTGGCTTTGAGCCCACTACGGCAAGGAGGTTGTGAAGCCTGTTACAAGATCCGGCAAACCTTGGCTGATTAGACCGTCTGTAGTTCTGTACCAGCTCAGCTCAGCAGCACAAAGCACAATGAATTACAGGCTACCACAACGATGCACAATTTACGAGGCACGAATACGAGCAAAAATTATGGGAATAAAAAACCACCAGTAATACTAATCGCCGCATTATCATCTCTTTACATAAAGGAAAAGCTGGGCTCCTGCTTGCTGACCAAGCTACTGTTTTGTGGTGTTGACATAAAGCACCTGCTAACTAAATCTGCGAAAAAAAACAACAACAATGCAGGCCAGGCACTGCATGACTCAGGGTTGGAGTTGAAGGTCTCTGGTTGGTGACCCTCGTGGGACAAAACTTCCTCCACACAGATGTTGACTACTCCGCCTCAAGGTTGCCACCGTAACCTGATCAATTTCCAGGGCCGAGGTCATACATAAAAAATTCGCAATCCAGCAGCTGCCCCAACCTCAAAATTGACTCGAGAGAATGGTACGGGGGAAGTAGAGTGATGATAATGGCGTGCTTGGGATGTGCCATGAATGCTGGCCTCTGAGCCGCACTTGAATGTAACCACGCCCGCGACACCTACTCAATATCGCGCCCACAGGCACGTTCTTCAGAAGAAGTGTTCCAGTATTTTTATAAACGACCTTCCTGATGTCACATACCGTGTTGGTTGTCGAGCGGCCGGTGTGGCGATGGTGGTGGCGGGAAGCTGTCGTCAGTTCCGACACTCCCAAGCGAGCTCCGGTTGTCGCTACCGATGCCGCTGGACCCGGAGCCGGCCCCGCTGGCGTACCCAGAACCAAAGCTGCTGCCTGAGTGTCGCTGGGTAGCTTCCGTCGGTACCGTCGGTGGGGCCACCTTCTTTCCCTGGGCTGGCTTGTTGGACCGGTGCATCCCACCCACTGTCAGGAGAGAAAAGAGCAAAGGGGTCAGCAAATCGGCTTCGAAAAATATGGGCTTGACCCCCTCGAAGAATTTAGGAAACCTGTTGTGGACACAGGAAATGAGCGGCGACATTTGGTTAAGTGCACCGCGACAGATCAACGAATACGGATGGGGTGGTTAAGCAGCGCCCCACTGGGCTTTATATGGACATGTTGGATTCGAGATGGGGCCGGAGCGACTACACCCATGCCATAAATATGGCGAAGGTCCATCCTGAAGAAGTGGACTTTGGGGTTGTTCACCTGCGCTGCAAATTGCGAAGTGAATATGCTAATGATAACAATGCGAAGTTCAAACTAGTTGAACCTCGGCAAGGCAGGGTGGGGCTACCTCTCCTAAATTGCCGAATCTGGGAAAAACAGGAGGGGTTTTTTAAAAATATATATGTGGCGTCGTAACAGAGCTTCCCAAATGTGTGCGTGAAAATAGGTACAGTAGTAACGAGTTCCATTTCCGTTTGGTCCTGAAGCAAGCAACGAAATTGTAATAAATGTGCCGCAAAGGGCTTCCCGGGAGTTATAAAAATCCTCCGTGTGTTCAACCTTACACACAAAGGTCCATGTGCTACTTCCCCCAAAATAGTGCACATCAACCCTCAAATGATCCCAACATCCACAAGCCTTCGTAGGAACTCTTCATTAGCACAAGCCCCCAACGGTAATGCTAATTCGTCCGTAAATGAAACCTCAGACCCGTAAATTATTTAGACGCCTGTTCAAAAAAAATTTAACGTGACCTGTACCTCCAGTGGGTTTAAACACCCGATGCATGTTGGCAACGAGATGCATTAATGACATTGCAGTAATTTATACTCGGCAAGCGGCTCCCAAATGTAACCACCATTCTTCATGCGGGGGTCCTTCTGTCAGGTTGGAATTCGGTGGTGGCCCTCTCCCCCGTCCCGAAACAATGACGTAGAACCCGCCTTGACATGATGGTTGAGACAATGGGTGTCAACACAGGCAAAACAAACAATTTTTTTAAAAGCTGCACAACCAACCCCTCTCTGTGGTGGGTTCAACAACCTTTAATGGTAAATACGGAAACGCCGAGTCCAAAGTTGACATTTCTGAGGTAGCGACTCACTATTTGTCCTCGGTCCAAAAGGACAAGGTCATTGGTCACCCAGATGTAATGCACCTGCATTCCTGATGCACTTCTCATCAAGGTCGCCAATGTCGGTCGATGACCTTCGAGTCGTGCCGCCGCCGGATCTGCCAACAATGGCCTTCGCCTCTTGCAACTCCACGACCGCCAAAAACAATAGGACAACCACCGCCAAAAAGTGAGACTGCATTTTTTGGGCAGAAAATGAGCTTCCCAGAACCAATTTTTATCCCCCCCCCCC
>KZ538206.1:71799-82210 GCA_000934665.2 Catajapyx aquilonaris | reverse complement strand
GGGGGGGGGGGGCGATCACTGCCATCTATACTTTGTAGGGGTTGCTGCATGATAGGTTGAACCACGGTCTCATAGGGTTGAAAGGCAAAATTTTTGCTCCAATACCCAAGGCGATAAGGTGGGGTGAGTTGAAACATGCCATTTCTAACCTGCCACTTAGTACGTTTCCCGCAGCTAAGTCGGTGTAAATCATGGTGTTTTGTTGTACATGGATATCACGAAATGTAGCTTACCTTCACATCTTGTTTCTGGCTAAAGTAACACCTACCCACGGCTCCCCCCAAACACGGTTTAATTTTGGCTACGGTCAAGCACACCCCCAAAAGACTCGATTATTAGGAAGGGCGAACACGGACCTTGAAACTTATTCGTCGTCGAATCAAACGCCCTAAACCTTGATTTATTATACATGGAGCGTTTATCCATGGAGACAACACTGAATAAAAATATGGTACCAAACATCCGTCTCCCCACGTACTGTATGTCCGACTCCACCCAACACACGTGACTTCGAAGGCAACAACGTCGCGACAGAATAGCAACAAAGCCAATCCATATCTTGTGGGTGAAATACCCTATATTGTTGATATAATCGATCAGGGTGGTTACTCCCAATCCCCCTAAAAGTGGGGCCCATGTCCTTGAGGAAGCCATTTGGAAGGCCCTCCTGGCCAGGGGCAATCAAGGACGGCGCCATCTCCATTTTCAACCTGGTCCTACGAGAAAAAAGCTAATCATCCTGTTAACCACCCTTATCCACCAAACAATGGTACACAAAACGGAAATGCCCGGATTTTTTTCTTTCTTCAGTTGGTTCCCCTTAGTCCAGACGTACCACCTACTATGAAAAGTTGAACAAGCCATGTTTGGATGGTTGGTGGACCTCATCTCGAAAACGAAGGTGGGAAGCCCTGTTACATGGATAAACATCAACCTCCACACGGGTCGCCAATTCTCACCGCCCATTTCAGGGGCACTGCTATTTTCCTGGAGGGACCATTGGTTAATTGCCGTTAAAATTAAATATCGATGTACAACCGGTTTTTGAGAGGACACGCCCGAAGATTTACCCGTGGTCATTTAAAAGTCGCCAATTGGCGTCACATTGTCGCAGTTTTTTTTCCCCCTTCGTAACTCCCGCGATTCCTGCTGCCGACTCTGAATGCAAAATCAAGGGACCGGTTTTTACTACCCGCAGCGTGGCACGTGGGACGTGAATATGGACTTATTCCATAGCCTTAGCAACAGGTGAGACGGCCGCCGATGACTGTAGCCCCCGTTTACTGGTGCCCAGGTAAAGCGTTTCGCGGAATAGTCTCTTCACGACTTGTTTGCAGTCTTCCCAGAAAGGTATTATGCCTCTCCACGCCCAGATTGCGTATTTACCTTTCACTGACGTCACTATTTCCCCTTTTTTGGGCGGTGGTGGTTCACACCGGCAAATCGTCAAATCTGACAATTTCGCAACGCCAGCCATGGCTCATTTGGCGATAATAATCCCGGTGCAGACTCCAGCGGGCTGACTATATCATTGCCCTCTCCCCTAGCACTGTCCCACCAGGACAATGATTCTTTTGGCACACAACAGCACGTTCTCTGGTTAGCAAAGCAAGCGTGACTAACCAGATTTATTCGCTGCAGTGCACGCCTTGCTCACCCAATCGTGTTCCCAAAAAATGGCTCAAAAATGTCGATACCGAGGGAACTCACATTGTAGTAAATTCTTCCAGCTGCCGCTCAGAGTCCTCATGCACTTGGACAGCGACCCCAGGGGTCTGGGGTCATCCAGGAAGGTGTCACGCGGCAGACTGTGTCGTATCCTAGGCGCCATCGAACCTCGACCTCTGTATCGGGTGGGCGGGTCGTCCAAGAAGTGCAGGTTGCCCTCAGAGTGGCTACGTGCTAAGATGACCACCTCCTTAGGCCCCGAGCGACGTCGGGTCAGTGACGAAAACCCGTTGACAATCCGGTCATCTGGCACCTTTTCCCACGATGTCACCTCTTTCTTAGGCGGGGATGCCCATCTGGGCAGCTCCGTCGGCTGTCGTCGCTTGGTGTTCCGCTCCAACGAGCTGAAGACCGGCCGGAACATCCGGGGCTGCTCCGGCAACGAGTCCGTTGTCTTTGGTTCATATATGCTGAGGTTGCTCTCCCGGAAGCTGAGGTACGTGGAGGATAACCCGCGTTTGTTCTTCACACCTGGACGGTGTATCGGCGGCTTAGACTTGAGCGGTCCACCCCATGGCGGGGAGAAGCAGGTAACGTGGGTCATCACCAGTCCATCACGGTCACCACACAGTCCGCGCACAACCTTCCGACCCGGCCACTGACTGTTTACTGCGGCCCTCCCCTCCCCCAGACGTTTTCTCCAAAGACAGACAGATCTGTTTGCCCTCCCTAAGACCCACGTTGCCAGGCCAGCGGCACCCCCGCAGCCCCCACTAGCCAACTCCCCGACCACTAGCAGCCCCTGGGCCCCCGGAAATTTAAAACAGCTGCAACCCAGTAGCACAATAAACACATCTTCAGCGTGTCCCTGCCAAAAATTCCAGTATCCCCCTGAGTGATTGTTGGGGACTCCGTGAAACCGGTTTCGGGACAAGGACGTCATACGCGTGGGTTTCGTTACGTATGTCTTCTCCAGTGGTCTATCCACTTGGGGCAGGGCTTTAGAGGCCAAGTCAACTATAGTGTGGGTCGTGCGTATTCTGAACTAGTTGCAATGCAGCTTGCACTTGCGTTGGGTATACCTGCACGGTGCTGTTGAGAAAGGGGGAGGTCATCCCTGACCTGGCAACATCCATCTCTCTTTCTTATTTCCAGTCTGCAAACACCGTGACACACTTCGCTTTTTTTCTTGTGTCTTTTCTCTAGGCATATCGCAGATAAGCGGGTTTTTTGGGGACATTCCAAGCTCGGCCGGGTTGGGTGTCTAACTTAAAATGCAATTACAAAAATAGAAAAAAGCCCTGGCTAGTTTGAGTCGAGGACACTTTTCGTGAGGAACAAAGATGTGGGGGAGGATTTCTGGTTCTGGGTGGAGGCCAACGTTTCCCAGGGTAAACGACACACACGATGCCCTGGGCAACCACTGCTAGCACCCCACCTCCTTTTCCCAAAAACGCAGTGAAAAAAATATAGCGGTTGGCCACCGCAGGCATTACGAACTAATATACTACACTGCCCTGACAAGACTGACAACTAAACTACATTTTTTTGCAACTATAAACTGTTTTTACCACTGCGAAACCATTAGGAGCAGGGAAAAGCGTTTCAGAGCCCGGTTATTTTAAGAATTAAATAAACTGTTATTTTTTTGTGACGATTGGGTACGGCTGCTCTCGTCTTCCGGACTTGAGTTACGTGCTAAACAATGCGAAAATCTGGACGCAACAGCACATTCTCGGTGCTTCGTGGTTTACGAATCGTGTGCCTGTGAAAGTCACTTGGGTTGGAAGGGTATGTTCGCGAATTATCCGTGAAATATCCCGCCAATAACAAGCGCCATTAGTGAGTTTCACGGTTCTTGGGAGGTCATACTTTGCCTTACTCAACAAATATTGCCATCTGGCAAGGTCGCATGACCTTTTTTTTTTGTCAAACACCCCTCCCCATTTTTCACTTTTTTTTGGCATTCAAGTCGCTGAGAAAATAAGTGCTTAATTAAGGCCAGTTAAAGTGTGTTTACGGATTCCAGCGACGCCATGTTTCAGGCGCAAATTACGACATGGCAACCTGTTTTTCCAAGCAACATTGAGCTAATTTATACCAGAAGTACGGTAAGACGAAGTTTAACCTGCCACTGGACATATTTCTCTCTCTCTCTCTCTCTCTCTCTCTCTCTCTCTCTCTCTCTCTCTCTCTCTCTCTCTCTCTCAACGTGCCGATTCGCGTTAATGCGAATTGGCCTCGGGTGTACGGAGTGACCCGAAAGTGGTCAAGCACTAACCAGTTTTTTTTTCTTTATTTATTAGTCGGCAACTCCTTCTTCGAGAGTCTCACAATAAAGAAGGCGGCAAATTGTTCGTTTTACAGGCAGTAATTATCACTTTGTTTGCTCAAGATGAATTAAAATAAGTTGGCACACCGAATGGGTGGTTCAGACGAAGAATGTTAATTGTCGACATTCACTATGAATATTTTGCACACTCATTTCCATATACGTTCTATTGGGCACAACTAGGCGTTTAATGCGGCGGAAAAACGTCGCGTTTTTAGCGCATACGTCAAGAGGAAGCGACTTTTTAAACACTTTTTTTTTTTTTTAATCTCAATTCCACTTTGCAGCCCAAACGAAAAGATGGTGCTTGGACCAACAAGTGGATAATGGCGTCTGGTTCCAAAGAGATTATAAACTGCTGATGGCAGACTCGCGTCCAGAATGTTTGGGACAACACTCGTCTCTTTCAGACGTTCCTCATGCGAATACGTTTTTGATCTTGATGGCGCCTGCCTTCTTCCAAGTCAGTTCGCAACCTTGCCGCTATATCCTTGATACGAAAGAGACACAAGGCGAGAGAAAGGGGGGTCCTCAACTTTACAGGGCGTAGTTGACAATCAACAAGGCGTAATCTGTCAAACTTTTGATTGCTAATTCCACCCCCTTGAAGCTGGCCGTGTGAAATCTTAAAGGCGTCCCTGACCGGACGTGGTTCAGGTTATTTTTTGCGAAGAAATTCGAGTCGGAAACGATAAAAATCCTTCTCTTGTAGATCAAAAAAGAAGAGGCATCCACCTTCCCACAACCTTTTTGCAGGCGCCCCAAAAAAAAGAGTACCATCTGGCTAAAGAATCAAATGGCTGGGAGGAAGGGCCCCAGAATGAACATGGCTGCCACATCTAAGACAGTTATCAACCAAAGCCGGAGATGAACTCTTCTAGTCGGTGGCACTTGGAGGTCATGGTGCTAGATGATATAAATGTCCACACATGCATTCCATGTAGTCAAACCTTCATGGGGGATGGGATGAGGCAGATTGTATTGCGAGTTTCAATTGTGGATGGGGTCCAATTGCAAGGAAACTGGGTAGTGATTCATTTGTTGGCATCGATTTTGTAGTTTAAAAATAATAACCGGGATGAAAATATGGAACGAGCTGGATATATGGCAACATCCATCAAAATCACGCTCTTTTTGTGTGTTATCCAGGCCCCATCCGCTCTGGGCCGGGTGTATAAGAGATAGGCATCGTCTTAGGTTACGTATTATAAGGTACCGGTACAAGCCCTGGTTTCATATTTTTAAAAATTGCTTAATTATCCGGGGTAGGAGAGGCTATCAACAGATGGCAGCATAATTGCATTTAATATGGGAGGTGTCAAGTTACATATCACATTGTCTCATGTTACCATTTGAGTCTCAGTAATGAACGTATTGTGCACTTTAGGCAACCCTCAAATCTGAATCTGCCCTTGATACAGATACGCGCGTCGTTCGTAATCTTAACACCGGTACCGATAATAAAATGATATCAGTGTGTCCTTCGCACATATAAACCTGGTTTTATAGCCCACAGGTGGTCTTTCAGTCATCTGCGAGGCCTGATTAACCTTTTAGGGATGATTTATACCAATATGAAAAGTGTTGACGTGCGCAAATATCTTCCTCCCACGTTGCACAAAGAACATGCAATCAGTCCTGCCCTGAATAAAGCCTGCTGACGTCATGTTGTCAACGAGACCCAGGTGCCAGACTACATGTCCTCGCATTGACTACTCAAGCGCATCATGCTCGTAAAACTACTCCCTCCCAAGAAGATTGCATATTGTCCGCTAGGAACTCAAAGAATCTCGCAATTTGATAGGAGACCACCCGAAGGGAAAGGTCACTGCCGCATTGGAGATGACCTGTAAGTGCACATTCCCCGCGAAGTCGAATATGACCAGGCCGGTTGAAGCAGCCGTGTCAGCGGATGATTTAATCATCTAGCAAGCCATTATAAGCATTGAACCATCGCCGCCTTTATGTCTGCTGCCAGCGAAGTCAGAGATTAGGGGACTGAATAGCTTCAATCGACGAGTAGAAAAAATGGTGGATAAATAAGATCAGACGGGGAGGTGTAGATGGCCGAGATGGTAACGTCTCGGCTTGCTGAGTGAAAGGCCCCAGGTTCGATCCCCGCCTGGGGAACTTTCCTTTCACCTGCGTCAGGAGGGTCTCTGACCTGCACCAAGGAGGTGTCTGGCAACCTAATACCTCCTGGGGAACAGTACATGACCCCTTTACCGACATTGCACTTGCACCTATGTTCCCTCCCCAAAAAATCCATACCCTACAACCTTGTCTCGCACCGGTGTATGAAGTTAAGGAGTGAAAATGGTGGTATCCCACCCCCCTAAAAAGGCTAAGCCTTATCACGGGGTAACGTAAAAAAAAATCAGACGCCTATTTTGGATGGAAAATGTGCGTAATAATATGAATTTACAAAGTGAAATTGCAAAAGAATGGCAAACGAGATACACAGGTTAAAATACTACGTACCCGCGATTATCCGTGCTAATGAATGCACGGGTGTCGCCGGATAATCGGCAAACACGGATAATCTGAAAATCTACCTAGATTCTATCTTTTTAGCATTATTTGCAACAAAAACCAGCTATTAATAGATTTAGCTTCTACAAATATAACTTGTAGTGAGACCTGGTAATTATCCGAAAAAGTGTGACTGACTATATCATACTGTACAATGAAGCCTCGAAATAGTGCGTGTATTGCATTTGCAGAAAACCATGCCTTTAGCAATAGTGCACAATGTCCCGAATAAGTGCCCTACATTTCATATAGATTCCCAAGTAGGCTATGAATTTGACATTACTAGGATGGCAAACTCAGAAAAACAATATAGTACCCTGCTCTGCTATTGGCTATTTTCATAATTATTTCCGATATTAACCGCAATTTGATATGACGCTGTTAGTCCTCTCCAATGCCTATTTTGTCTGATTATAATCTTCAACTATACCAACTGATACAAAGGGTTACTTCTCCCTATGATGATGAGACAAACTGACTCTCTCAAGCCATAATAAGCTCCATTATCACACCCTCTACGTTGTGAACAATCGCTTTTATTCAGCAGGGCCAGGCTCGTGTTCAACAATATTTACAAATTCTTTCTTCGTCTGGCAGCAGACGGTATAGGGGGAAAGGCTCTCAGAAATGAGGACACAATGGGGCATCTGCTGATCCGCAGTATATGCCTCCAACACATTGACGACACTGCTACTAACGAGAATGTCCGTGGTATTACATGACTCGGACATCCAGCATAGGTTTACCCAACGTATAAGCGAACAACACTTGAGTATCACCTTCGACTGGAACCTTCTTCCGCCTACACGGAGTGCACATCATCTTGCCACACAACCACCTCCGCTTGGTATACAAAGTGCAATAATTTTGACTCACGATAACCCCCCCGCACAAAATATTGCATTTATTGTTTACCGTAAGTCAAAATAATCTCCCCTATCTATCAAGTCAGTTCAAACTCCAGAAGTCCAAGCCGTCATCGCATTCTACTGATTGGTTCATATTGCGGCCATCAGTTGTATATTCATTTTTCTGCAACTTAGTCATGCAAACAAAACCGTCATAAATTTCTAGCGACATCGCGTCCTTGTCACCAAAAAGATGATGTTTACAGTTGTCTGGCGGCTGTTCCAACGACTTTGCTGGCATCTGCCGGAGCCCGACGGAACTCCGTGATGCCTTTTTTCGAAAGTGGTCGACCCTGAATGTGTTCTTATTTTTAATTAGCTTATCCACACCCACCAGGCTCGGGGGAGTTGCTACACCACACACGATTCAAACACGGACAATCACTCCTCAAATTGGCAGATTAAGGACAAGCGGGAAGAGCGAGGGGTACATGGGAGGGGGGGGGGGGGNGGGGGGGGAGGTGACAAGTGTACCTCCATATACGGTGATTTTTTTTCACCCTTTCTACTAATTAATTAATGTTGCTTAGAATTTGTCTAGTGTCAGAAAACGTACATGGAGTCATACATCTTGGCACACACTGCACGTTTTAAAAAAATAATTTCGAAATGGTGACGGCAATTTTAAAATGTGGAACATCTGTGCAGAATGTCACCACAATATGTGCTGTGTGTATGGTCTACAACTCTACATGAAGACATTTCAGTTTGTTAATATCCCAGATATTAAATAAGTTATCTGCGTAGATTTACATTATTTAGGTTCCTATTCCTAGAATATGACGTTCATAAGTGCTTCACATACGTTTAGCTGGAATCCCATTTCCATGTGTTTCGTGTCGATAGTACTGCACGTGTGACGTTTTTCTAACATGTTCCACAAACACACAGCGTAATTACTATAACAGTGCAAAATGTGTGCACGTCACTAGTAATTGACAATTACTGCTCTTGGATAATCGATCGCATTTTAAATTCCTAATTATGTAGAAATAATGCCACCCATAAATTGGTGTGGGTGAATGCAACAAAAACATAAAAGGCAAACAATAACACCCGAGTCAAAAACACCATCAACAAAATCATTACATATTATCCGCGGGGCATCAGATGTTACTGGGGGGTGGTGAACTGGAAGCGTGATTCATTTCTTTGGGTGGGGCCCCACACGCCCCCTTTCCCCCTCCCCTCCCCTCCCCATCCTCCCCCCTATCAACTACCGGGACTCTTCCCGAACAGCACGCAATACAAGCACCCGACGAATTTAATCTCCCATCCCACCACTTATGCACTTCTTCACGGTGTCCCACAGAGGGCTTTAAATAAGTGTAGTTCCCATGCCACCCGGTCCTTCCACACATTTGCATACAAGGGCACGCCCCAATTACATCCTGAGACATACGCAACCATACTGCCACTAGTGTGTGTGGCATGTATGCCAGGATATCGTGGGATCAAAATTTTTAAATGTTTTGTACACAGTATTAAACTATTAATCACATGTTCTGGATGAGAAATGTAGGGCTTACAATCGGATTTTATTTCAAAACAGGGTTAGGGTCAGCTGGTAGTTCCGCTAAAAAAAAAAAGTGACCAGCACGTGAGCAATAAAATCGCCAGCCCTTGCCTGACCCCTTCCTGCAACCCCCCTAGTCCCCCTCCCGTATGCAAAAGAAGGTTCCCAAGTTTCCCTTTGTGTAAACTCAATAACACCAACCTGGAATGGCAAAGCACAGGAGGGTGGCCCTTTTCAAAACAAACATAAAAAGACGTTCACACCAGTCCCCACCCATCCCCCACCCCAGCCAGTGTTGCCATGTCGACCACGTCCTATATACCGACACCCATTGTTATTCAGGCCGGAATCGGGAAGGAAGGGTTATCCAACCCTTCCTGGATACCTAACAATGGCCGACATTTCAGGTTGTGCATGTAGTTAGCACCGTTTTTCTGGCAACCTGGTGGATCATATGCCACAATGCAAAACTGGGAGTCCTTCATAGGCCGCTTCTGAAATGGGCTATACAACAAAGCGCATTTGTATGTGTCTAACTAGCATTTTTTTATACGTCTTGAGTCGTATTGCGTAACTAGTACTGGTCTTCAAACCAGACTTGGCACACTTGTTCGTCTTGTGCGGGATAAGTGGAACGCACGAATTACTACATGCGGTTGAAGTTGAAAATGCCAATGACAGTCGCCCAACTGACATTAGCATCAGGAAGTTACAGCGTGTCAAATGGCTAGACAATCTAGTCCGGCCTTGATAGTAACGTAAGTCATTATGATTTGAGTGCTCTGTACCTTCACATTACAATCATAATGAGTCGCTAATGATTCAGTGAAATTAGACCTTTCTTCTCTTGTATACATAATAGCAACCGGCCCCCCCCTTCCTAACAATGCGGTATCGGTTACCAGAAACTAATGGCTGTTGATTCTGCTTATCAGTGCGGTTTAATTTAGGGAAAATCTGCTTTAATTACAATGATCCTAATGCTGAAGACAAAGGCCTCCGATTAAGCGAATCCAGTACCAGTCACTGAAGGGCATTAAAAAACAAGAGAAAAGAAAACAAGCCGGGGAATGTTGCACCTTTATCACTTCTATGGAACAATTGGAGCGCGAGGATAAAAAGCACGCCATAACTCTGACGTGGTTCGCCAAAGAATAGAACGCGGCTCGTTGCAGAATTATTGTCAGTCTTTGTCACCACATTCTGTTGCAAATATGGTCTGCAAAAAAAAGAAAATACGGCTCCGCTCGCACTCCCTGACGACAAATATTTTCCAGCACAATAGGAACAATTCAAGCAGAAAACATATTTATCACAGTTGCAAAATGCTTGAAAATGTACGCTCTATCATAGATTCCTCTCCTTGACTCTATTGGGAACCGCAAATTGAATGGCCCCAAATAATACGAGATTTGCGCCTACTGATAATAGTATTACGAGGGGGGGGGGGGGGGG